>ML781059.1:37937-57240 GCA_009831015.1 Picea engelmannii
CGTTGGCTGGGGCCGTGGATGTTTCCCCGTAGGGGTTTTACCACGTGAAAACATCGGTGTGTTGATCTTTGATCTGGTTATGTGAGTGGTTACTGAAGGTGTTCGTCCTCTGTTGGAATACCTGTGTTGTCGAACATTATCCACATCCACCCTCTTTCTCTTCTGAGTTATTTTCACAATGGAATACCTCTGGTGATTATAGGAAATTGATTCTATATCGACAATTGGCTCCTAGGGAGATGGAATTGACTAGTCACCCAATAATATAATATTCTTGAGCCTTCCTAGTGTATAAAACTTTTTCATTTATGGTTCTTTTCCCTTTTCGACTGTTTTCTTTACCTCTAGATTTTGAACCTGATTAGTCACTTTAGGAGGAACCTATTCAACTTGATCACTCTATTTAGAAGCATCTTCTTTATCCTTATCATCTAATTTAGGGGAAACATCCTCATGCTCTGTAAAATCAATGACTTTAGTTTATGGCTTGGTATATTTCTAATAAAGTTTTTGTTCTTATGTATACTTTGTTGTGCTCCCAACATTTCCCTATTCATTCATATCCACCTGGTCCAGGTGGATATTGGTGGCCACCCACCTATTCCACTGGCTTGAAAAACAGTTTTCCACCTTGGCATTTTTTCGAGTTCCAAAATTTTGGGTCCGTTTTGAGGCCCTAAACAACGTTTTTTGGGAATTTGGGGTCTAGGGGGCTTCCAAATGCACTAGCATGGAACAGTTGAAAATCGTTCTTCTCATTTATACCTTTCCAATGATGTATTGAGCACCCCAAATAGATATTGTATGCAAAAGTTATGCCCCTGAGAAGTTGACGTATCAACTACCCCCATCGGGGTCTGCAAACCTTTTGGATTTTCATTTTCTGGGGTTAGGTTTTTGGATTTTACTTATGTTAAAAAGGCCTTTGGAGCCTCATTGTAACAATCATATTCTTATGAATGCAAGTAGCTATCACATCTCTTCTCATAGATAATTTTCCACCATTCTAGCGAGTCTTTCACTCTGTATTTTTACATTCTCTATACATTTATTTCATTAATAGAAATCATGTATTATTGTATCTCTGTGTTTATGGTTGCATCTATGATACATTTATGTTATATTATTGGATATCCACGATATCTATATGCATTTATTTATTATATTTCATCTCTCATTTCGTGCCGAAAATAATCTGGATCAGTGGTATTAGAGCAGGTTGCTCTTGATCATTTTTTTCAGTGCATGTCCTCGACGAGGTTCGAGTATATAAAGTTGGGTCTCAAGCTTGTCTCTATTGAATAAAATCTCTCTCTCACACCAAAGAAACCCTCCATGGCAGAAGAAAAGAAAAACGATGGAGCAAACGATCCTATCAATATGTTGCTTGAGCAAGCTCTCATGTAATAGAGGGACGAAATGATGGAGAATTTTTCCCACATCCTTCAATGCCTATTGATAGCAACAGACACATCTTCATCAAACAACCAGTTTGGAAGCACCTCTCCTTTCAAGGTACAGGTTAATTTTGATATTCCCATATTTGAAGGTCAGATAGATGTGGATTCCCTAGACAAACAGTTAAATCTGTTAGAAGGTTATTTCTTTGTTCATAATTTTTCTGACAGTGAAAAGATCCCCTTCGCACTCCTTAAACCTCTCCCCCATGTCAAACATTGGTGGGAAACTTACTGGGAGAAAATTTCTACAGAGGCGTCTAGAATATATGAGGTCGAACCCACTTGGGATTTTTTTGTGGATGTGATAAAGGAACAGTATTACCCTGTTGGAAAATATGAGGACCAGTACATGAGATGGACCACACTGCGACAAGAGAGGGGCCAAATAGTTTTGGAGTTAAAAAATACCTTCCATACCTTGCACACCAATTTGGGTATCAAAGACTCCGAACGACATTTGGTTCTGAAATACCGTGGGGCTCTACACAAATACATCCAAATTGAAATGGATTTTCTGGACATCAAATCACTCGGTGCTACTTATCAATATGCTATTAAAATTGAGCAGAAATTTAAGCACCAAAAAAAACGAGAGTTCAGGTCTGCAAATCTGCAACAACTAAAGTATGATAAAGGCGACTCTAACAAACAACCTCCCGAAAACCATTCCAAGCCACAGGAAAATAAGGGCCATGGGAAGACAAAGAAGGACACCGGAAAATTGTGTGATTTCCATAAAATCCCCTTGAAAAACACCGATGAATTTCTTTCAAAATAGTCATTAGTGGTTGAGATCAAAGACAAGGAGCCGAACCTTGATTCAGAATCTGATTCTGAAAATACTGGTAAAAGACAGATCATCGACACAGACCCCACTGATATTGTCGCGACCGCAACAATTCAGCTAGAAGAACCAACAGATCCTGAAGAGGGGGAGCACCTTTTTCATTCATAGATGTGGGTGAAGGTGACCCCGCTGCATTTTATTGTTGATAGAGGAAGCCAGAAGAACCTCATCTCAACAGAGGTCGTCAAATAGTTGAGATTGTCGACACACCACACATGCAACCATACAACATCGGGTGGCTTCGTCAGTGATGAGATATTTGTGTCAGTCAACAATGTCAATTGTCATATGGCATCCAACCCTTCAAGGATGAGGTATTATGTGATGTTTCCTTACTAGATGTATGTGATGTTCTCTTGGGCCAACCATATATGTGGAAGCATCATGTTTTTTATGAGTATTGACCCCACAGTGTCATTGTTTCTCTGGGGTGTCATCTCTACAGAATACCAAAGGTATTTTCGACTACTGTTCCACCTAAACAGTGACGCAAGGTAGTATCTCATACTACAAAATTCAACTTCTTCACAATCTGTTCAAAAGGTGAACAAAAGGATACTGCAACCACTACAGTCTCAGACCAAGCACCTTCTATCCAAGAGAAGAAGTTCGACAAGATTGCAGCAAAGAAAAAAAATCCCTTATTCACAAAGTCATATCAGGTAGCTCGATTGGTTGAATAGATTCAACCCTGCCAACAACAGATTCATGACAGACTTCCAGAAACCAAGCAATGTGACATCTCCAGCAAGGCAAGCAACTCACCAAGATTCAGATTTAGAAATTTCTTTCCCCTCTCCCTTAGGAACTCAATGCAATGGATACCATTTCTTCCTAAGGAGGGAGGATTGATCCAAGTGGATATCGGTGGCCACCCACCTATTCCACTAGCTCGAAAAACAGTTTTCCACCTTGGTAGTTGTTCGGTAGTTTTTCGGGTTCCAAACTTCCAGGGCCGTTTTGAGGCCCTAAACGACGTTTTTTGGGGAATTTGGGGTCTAGGGGGCTGCCAAATGCACTAGTTTGGATCAGTAAAAAATCGTTCTTCTCGGTTAGACCTTTCCAACGGTGTATCGAGTGCCCCAAACAGAGATTGTATGCAAAAATTATTCCCATGGGAAGTTGACGTATCAACTACCCCCATCGGGGCCCGCAAACCTTTTGGCTTTTCATATTCCGGGGTTATGGTTTTGGATTTTACTTATGTTAAAAAGGCCTTTGGAGCCTCATTGTAACAATCATCTTCTTACGAATGGAAGTAGTTGTCACATCTCTTCTCAGAGATAAGTTTCCACCATTCTAGTGAGTCTTTCACTCTGTATTTTTACAGTCTCTGTACATTTCTTTCATTAATAGAAATCGGGTATTAATGTATCTCTGTGTCTATGGTTGCATCTTTGATACATTTCTATTATATTATTGGATATCCATGATATCTCTGTGTATTTCTTTATTATATTGCAACTCTCATTTCATGTCGAAAATAATCTAGATCACCACCTCTACCTTGAATCTAATTTATTCTATCTTTATGGCTTCTTCAACTTCTGTTTTATCTCTCTCAGAAGATAATCCTCCATTTATTTCCTCCATCTATTCATCAAGATATAAATTTTTAAAAAAAATGATATGAGGATTTTTCCATCTTTCCAAAACCTCATCCCAATCATGAGAATTTTCAAAGAACAATTAATCTTCCCATCGCTCATGAATTTATGGCCAAGTTAAAGATATATGAACATGATGATTATGCACCATGCCTTTGGGGTCATTTATTCTAAATTTCCCAAGCAAGAACTTGTACTCAATATGAATGGTTGTTTCTTTACTTGTGTGGTTTGGATCCCTTATGAAGCCATGGCCCGCCCTAAAACCATAAGGGATAAAGATATATTTATTTGTTTCTTTTAACAATGAAGAATTGAATCCTTGTAGTAATATTTGATAAGGTGTTTCCCCTACAACAAACATATATGCTACATACTTTGGTAAAATATGAGGTGCTACAATTGTACCATATTTCCCTATGTAAGTTAGGTATTCTTGCATATAACAATCACTGATATAGATTATAAGATTCTTTGCATCATCCATTGATTTGGTACATTCTCTATAGAAAATGATTTAATACAATCGTGCCAAGAAAGAGTCACAAATGGTTGTGTAGAACCTCTTTTATTTGTTTTCCCATAAAATTTGAAAATAAACATGTACAAGGGCCTCTGAAACATGCCACCTAATGTTAAGTCCTGCAAATATATTTGTAGCACATAAGACATCCAATAAATGGGAAGCCATATAAAAATAAGGAACAACACCAGGATTTTCCTTGGTCTTATTTACTTTGACAATCATTCCATTAAGTTGGTTAGATAAAATGGTTGTCCAATTAAAAATCCTCTTATTGTAGCTACTATGTAAGCCAATGGCACCCATGCATCTCTAAACTAGGAACGATCTTTGTCTCCATAAAATCATCATATCGATTTCATGAGATACATGTATGACTCTCTCAAGTTTTTGATAACATACCAGCCATTAGGTTTATGTTAGAATCTTTTATCTTCCCTCCATTAGCCTGCAAAAATATTTTCCACATCATGATTATCATAAAAATCATTGAAGAAAGGAGTAATTAGAAAAACTTTGGGTTTTGGAAACCTATAATACTTCTCCAAATTTTGAGCCAAGAAAGAACCCACACATTCATCCTTCGCATCTATTATCATACTCTTGTTTAAATTAGTGTGGTCTATAATCCACTCAATGGCCTTAGAGCAAGGGGAGACAAGTGCTCTCACTACAATGAGACAATGAGACACAACCTCTAGATAATTTCCCTAACCATAGGATCACAATGAGACACAACCTATAGATAATATTCTTTCATAAAATTCAGGCACAAATCATTCCACCTTGGAATAGGGATTTGAGTTCCTATTCTTGCTTCAATGTCTTTGAATATTGATCATGGTAGATGTTCGTAAGATACAAGGAACTGGATTAATAAAATGTATTCTTCTAATGGATCTTCACCCTCTACTGGATTCTCTCATGAAGCCTACCCTATTCCTTTATCTTTTCCCCTAGGAGACTTAGAAAAAGGTCTCATAGGGGTCCTCTTTGGTGGCATATTTCCTGCACCAAAATCAATATAAACTAGAATAAAGAAGACAATTGTATCTGTGACTAACCATTTATCTTATTAAAACACTATGTCAATAGGCACGATGCAAAATTTCTCAAATAAACAAGGTTTAATGATAGCTTTTCTAAGTGAAACAAATATTAGAAGAGTTCGAAATTGGTAGAACCAGAAATCCTAAAACATTTCTCCAATCCAAATTCATCATTGTAAATGCATAAAGTTAGTTCAAATTTCAAGCTTAGTAAATTACTTGGTCTGAGAACATGGGAAAAAACAAAGGAATCAAATCAGGGAAACTATCGTCCACAATCAACATCAACTCACAAAAATACCCCCTACATGAAGGGTCATAGAAAACACAACATGATCACTACACACAATTGCTCACACTGGAAAAAATATCCTCAAGCCATAGACTAAAATTCTTATAGATAGTGAATTCCATTGGAATTAATCAAATATCACGGAGTCCAACCTGAATTCATGCTCATAATGGTTAAATTGGTTTTGAAGTTTGAATTTTATAATCAAAAAACCTATTCTTGGCAACATAATGACAAAGTATCCCTTAAACCTGATTGGATTTTCCAAATATCCAAAAATTGAATTTTGAATGGACATCCTAGCCACTAAATCAATGAATTAATGACCAATAGATTTACTTCTTCAACTTCCACTCAACACTTCTCCTATTCACAATTTTATTCCAAGACAACAATGGAAAATATAATGTGATCGAGTGATAATATATACCTTGGGAATCATGCATACTGAAAACCTGAATTGGTTCTTACCAGTGCCAAGAGAGAGTCTAGAAATGTGCCACAATTCTTTTAACTTTTGATGTTGCAAAACTTCAAAGTTGGTTGATGGCCACTCATTGGAGAAGTGACATCACTTTCGAATGTTAGCTATGGATAAACAACCCTAAATTTTTACTTATTAGCACATTGAAATATCCTTTATATCGGCCAACACAATAAATTTTGTATCAATGAACTTTAAAACATTCTAACGGTGCACGAAATAACCTCTTTTCTCATCGGAGCATGGACTTGTTTTTCATTGGCACCCAAAAATATCTTTCCATTGGAAGTCTAACATACCTTTTCCATAGATACTCCAAAATAAATTTTCTATCGGCATACTTACTTTATTTCTATTGGTGAACATAGAAAATTTTGGTATTCACATGTTTAAGTTTATTTCGCGTCAACTCTTGCCACAAATTTGTTACTTTTGTGTGTTTCTTTTACTTTTCCTTCACTGCTTGAGATGATTTTTCATGTTTGATGCTTGAACTTAATTTTCATTAGTGCTTGAATAAACTATCATGTTGGCACTCCAACTTATCTTTTAGCCAAACAATGAAAGTGATTTGACTTCACTGATACAAACCATTTTAGTTAAAAATTAGGCTTTGGGACTTGGAACTTTTTTTTTTCTTAAGAATAAAATGCCATTTAAAATACATGAAATGCATAAAATCAGCCAGATGAAAAAATGCTAAAAAATTCTTCTAAAATCAAAGAAAAGTGGTACCCAAAGATTTGAAATTTTAGGGTGTGTTGTGTACTCAAAAATTCCAATTCACTAGACAAGATATCATCTCTCCCTATACCTCTTGTAATATCCATAGTTTTAATCCCTACAAATTATAATGTAGATGTGCAAATGAGAATTAGTCCAGTGAGGAGATATGTTTGGGTTGAAGAGCATGTATTAATTAATATGGTCAAGGGACAAACTATGTGTTGTGTACATTGAAAACAATTATAAAAAGTAATAATCATTGGCTACGATATGAGAGGTGTGGTAACGATGGGAGGCTATGATTTCACAAGAGAGGGGGTTAAAGGGGGGGGTCCAATGGGTTACCCATGCCTATTAATTCAATAAATTTCATATTAATGTTTATTACCTTTGAAATATCAAAATAGATATTGAATTGATGTAAGAGTGGTAAGTGGGAAATGTAAACTCACCAATTTATGACAACGTGGGTTGAGTACAACCACTTTTTGGGAAATGTGAGAGTTATGTTTGGATGAGAAGAAAAGTAAATTTGAATGGGTTATTGGGACAATTTTTGCATGATGATTTTGGGCATCAATATGAGATTTGGGTGTTGATAAAGAGCACCATCCATGTTATGTTTGAGAATAGCCATGAGAGGGATGATTTTTGTGAAAAGAGAAAGGTTGTATTCATGTATTTGATCTTTCTTGTTGAGGAAATGGCTCAAGAGCCTTGAGAAGATTGATACGAGTGCTCATGAAGAAGCTAAGAGTTCCTAGAGTCCCTAGCTATGATATTTCCTAGAAAACCATGTGTTGTATCCATGGAGGGTGTTGATATTATGGTAGTTGTGGGAGGTATTAACCTCCATGTGTAACCTTTGGCTAGAATAGAATATTTCGGAAGCAAGAGAAACCCTAAACAGATGTGTAGAAACCCAAAAGACAAGTCATCTCAATAAAAGAATTAATATTAAAGTATTAGATTCTAAAAGGACAAGTCGGCCCATACAAGTGACAAGAGCTACTATAAATAAGAGATGATATAGCTCATTTGTACACACACACTTCACACACTCTCAGTCAAGTTTGGGGAAAGTTTGTAGCTGCAGCTGCAAGGATGGAAGGTGCATCTTCGAGGATGGTTCTTGGTCTCTCTCTCTCTATCGTCATATATCCTAATATGTGTTCCCTATCCTCTAGTATCTATTGGTGGTGTTCTTGGTGGTATTCTTGGTAAGTGCAACTACAACTGCAACTGCTACAACTGCAACTATTGCAGTTGAGTATTGTTCTTGTTCTATGGATTTGGTACTTTCTATTTAGTGAGCTATATTTGGAGAAAGATGAGCTCTCTTGGTTATTTGTTGGTTCTAGTGCTACTTCTGAAATCATTCTATCTAGAAAAGGTTATGGTGCTCGGTGGTGGCTGCATGTCTATGGTTGGGTGACAATAATGATATTGTCTATCGTAAAATGATCACAACTCTTTAATTCTAATAGGTTATGGGACCACACTATCTTCAGACATTCTAACCACTAGAAGATAGATTAGGAAGCTATTTTTTAAGCTTGTTGTGGCACCAATTATAGATGTAACTAGGTTTTCTAATTATGCAGCTACAACAAACCCTAACCATTATGTTCGGGCACTTTTAATGAAGTGTTTGAGATATTTCCTTGACATCCTAGTGCTCCCTATCCTAGTGCACCTCTTGGTACCATCAGCTAGCAAAAACATCAGGTTTGAATTTTTTTTTCAAAGTTTGACTAGCCAAAGTCAAAGGTTGACTTTTGGTCAAATTGATTTTGTGGTCAAAGTTGAAATTTTAAAGTTTCTAGCTTGTTCTAATTATTAAATCCTCTGATTTAGTTTCTAATATCCTCTTGTCAAAATGGTATATAGTTTCATATTGGAAGACAAGATGAACGATGCTATAATACTTCAAAGGTATTCACTTATGCTATCCAAGTTATATCATCTAGAAAAACATGAGCACGTTTACAGGGAAAGTATTATAGACTTTGTCAAAGATTTAATATTGGATTCGGTGAATTCATAGGAATAAGAGAACCCTCCATAGCAATTGAGGCTTCAGGATCCAGGTTTGATTAAACTGATAAGCTTCAAATTTGTATATATCAAGGGTCATAGTTGCTACATTAAAAATTGTGAAAGTAGTCTTTGAAAGGTTCTATTATTGCTAGGTGAAATGAATACTTCACTGCATATGAATACCATTGATATAGATGCTTATTGTACTTGTTTGAAAGATGAACTAACATTTCCTCTATAGAGATATTTCTTGTTTTCTGTTGTTGTTCTTGTTCCAGGCAGGTAACCTTGTGAAATATGTTTGATGAACAATCTTTGTGGAAGCTGTCATAGAAGAATAATATGTTTGATGAACAATCTTTGCGCAATCTGTCATATAATAAGTTTATAAGAATGACACAATGATTACAAAAACTACCATATGGGAAACAATAATAATGAATAGAAACAAACTTAAAGAGACTCAGAGGGAGTCAAATTTAGAAAGAATTCAGTAATCAAGAGGAAACTAGAATAGACTTGTGACACTTTCCAGAAAAAAAATAAGGATGCAGACGAAAGAATTGACTCTCTCATATGGAGGGAGTTGATTACAAAATTCCAAAAGAAGAGAATGCATATTGCTCATTTATGCATGAAGTCGGGATTAGGAGGGAGCTAATCCCCAATAATATGATCCATTGAAGAATATTTGAATAGGACAGATATGAAGTATACGTCCATGTTCTTCATTGGAAATAGAAACCATGATAAGAAACATGTGTTTATCTTGACCCTAGAAGAAGTCTTCTTTGAAAAGAAGCATTGAATATCCCTAGTTGTCCATCTACATTTATGTTCCTATGACAAAAGGAAGAAGTTGGAATCTTCAGGAAGGAAGGGTATGGAATCTATAAAATATTCCATGGACTCCAATGTTGAAGAAGGAAGTTGTGATGAAGAACAATGTATGTGAGAAATTTTTAAAAAGGATTATAAATGGAAGCATTGATAGATACAAGGAGAGATTCAAGGCTAGATGGTTCTCCCTTAAGGAGGGAGAAGACTATGATGACAGATTGTTCTAGTAGCCAAATATACCTCTACATGAGCCATTATATCTCTTGCAGCATCCATGGCTTGGATTTTACATCAGATGGATGTAAATATTGTTCTTCTCAATAGAATAACTGAAGAAGAAGCATATGTAGAGAAACCTAAAATTTTTGAGGTATACCAGAAAGATAACCATGTATGCAGATGGAAGAAGACCTTGTATGGAATCAAGAAACTTGGTGCAAAGCCTCTCATGTATAACAAAAGTGTGGTGTAAACTTTCTATGATAGAGGAAGTGTATCGAAATGGTTCTTTGGAAGTCTGGGACAATGGATTACAAATCTATGGAAAACTCCCATGATGACAAATCTGAAGAATATGAGAGACTGTGATCAAGTAGACTCATCCTTGTATCGACAATTGAATGGCTCACTAATGTATTTGGGGAATACTTAGCCAGATATTTTCTTTGTGGGATGTTTGAGTTATGATATACAACTGTATGGATTTATCGATTCAGATTGGGCAGGGAATGCAGATAACAAAATAAGTGCTTCTTGGATATATTTCAGTTTGATCCTTTCCATGATATCATGGGCTAGTATGACTTAGATGTCGGTTGCACTCATCACTGTAGAAGTAGAATATATTGCAGCTCATGATTCTTGTACAGAAGCACTGTGGCTCCGTAAGTTGGTTTCTGGACTATTTAATCAGGTGTTGGATTCAATCGTGATATATTGTGATAATCAAAGTTGTGTGAAACTTTCATAGAACCCAGTGTTCCATGATAGGTCAAAACACATTGAGATCAAGTACTATTTTCTTCGTGATAAAGTCAAGAGGGGAGAATTGGTTCTCCAGTATATCTCCACTCATGAGCAGATAACAGATATTTTGGTAAATCCTCTATCCAAGATGAAAAGCTTGCATACTTAAGGGACAAGTTGGACTCGTGGAGATGACTTACTTATTGGAAAAGGAAGTGATTACTCCCTAGTTTGGGAGGGAGCACTGATATGTTATTGATTTATGGGAAGTCATTTTCTAGTTCAAAAAATGGTCCAAGTTGGGAAGTCACTTTCTAGTTCGTAAAGTTACCCAAGATTTATGATGGATAGTCATTTTCGAATTTGGAAAATGGTTCAGATCAAACAGTCATTTTCGTAATGAAAATGGTCTGATAGATTGTTGATGTACCATAGACAGTGATTCCCCTTGTGGCCAGTGTGGGGGAATGGTCTAGGACAACCATTCTTCTTGGAATTCACTCTGAGTAGTGGTCAAGAAGAATGGTATGGCTCTCCAAGAAATCATTCTTTTGAAGTTCACAGTTGTGAGAAGTTTCAAAGAATGGTTTGTTATAGGAAGTTGGTGTAGGATAGTAATTTCCATAATAAATGGTTCAAACAGTCATTCCCTAGGGTAGACCCATTCTCTCCATGTTACACTATGATTAGTGTCAAAAGAATGGCCCAGTTAGGTTGAATGGTACAGGTTCAAAAATAAGGGACACTCATTCCCTAGGGCAGACTCATTCTCTCTATGTTTCACTGTGAATCATGTCGGAAGAATGGCCCAGTTAGGAGAATGGTCCATGTTTAGAAATCATGGACAATTATTCTTATATGCTTGGGAAGAATAGTCTAGGTAGCCCATGGCTGATGTTTAATTTTCCAAGGGAAAATGCTCTTCCATATATCACAGATGTGAGTGGAAGAGTGGCCCAGATGACTCAATTTGTATCATGACATTGTTGATATCAGATGATATAATTGTTGTGGAGACTGTATGTCTCTAGACAATAGTTATATGCTACTGTGGTGGATGTACTCCACTAGTAGTGATTGTGTGTCATTGGTTAGTAGTTATGTTCTACTAGGAGTGGTTTTGTACCACTGGACAGTAGTTGTGTACTACTAAGGATAGAGACAGTGGTGTTCTATCGGATGGCAATGTTTTGATTTCCATGGATATTACCACTAGTGTTGGAGATTATTTCCAGCTAGATGGATAGTGAGATGATGTAGAGGCATTGATCTACATCATGCGAGTACAACCTAGAGATGGTGCATTGACACCATGCTAGTACAACTTAGAGATGATGTAGATGGTACTCCACATCATGCTAGATATGATCATGCTAGTACATATGAGATATGATGCACAGAATCATGCTATTACAACTTAGATATGATCATACAACTTAGAGATGATGCAGCAGAGAGGATGTTTCTTGGAGCCATTGAGGACTTTCAACATTTGTTGGGACAATCATTCTTCTAAGATGTAGGTCCATATTAGAAGAATGGTCTTTGTATCACTCTATTGAGTGTGTTACTTATTCAGCATCATGCCTGATTATTCAGATGGAGTATGGAATTGAGAGATGATGCAATTGATGCTATCAGATGATACTAATAGTGGTGATGTTTGTTGGCCCTCGACCAAGTTTTGAGGAAACCTTGGTCAGGTTAGGACCACTTTTGGACTTCGACAGGTTGGTCGAATATGGAGCACCCAGGCAAAGCTGAGATCGTGGATATCACTTGTTTTGTGGGCTATGTGGACCCAACAATGGGTTCATTAGGGTTTTTGTAATGAGTTATGAGATGTAGGCCCATGGGTTTACCTATGTTTAGGACTTCTTGTAAGTAAATGTAAAATTATAAATAAGTAAGATTGTAAGGTAGAAATAGCAAGCTATGTAAGAGACTTAGAGAGAGAAGTCAATAACTTGAAAGGCTAAGTGCAAGTAGTTTTGGGTTGCTTAGTGCAACATAACGTGTATGTAAATCTTTGTGCTTGATAGAGATGTGGGCTCTGTGCAGTGACCTAGTTTTGGGAAGGAGTATCTGGCGCTCAGTGCATAGATATCCTATCCTCTGTGAAGATTAGCTTTGTGGCTTAATGCACAGGAGCATATGAATGTAAGAGATTGAGAAGAATAATAAAGAAGACAAAGCAATTGGTGGATGTAGCCCCACACTGGGGTGAACCACGTATATCTTGTGTCTTCTAGTTGCTTTGTGTTGTGTTTTTTATATTATGAATCTGCTTTGCTTATTATATATGTTAGATAGATTTGTAGATTCTTAGTGCTTTACTTATGATGAATGAATGTTAGATCTAACTCATTGCTATGTTCTAAGTAGTTGAAGTACTTAATCTTTATTGTTACTGCGCCGATCCATCTTAGGGTTTTGTTTTGAGATGTTAATGAAGATAATAAGTTAATGAATATCATCTTGTAGTGTTAATAGAATACTTTTCAAAGTGTTTCTATCACAGATCTATGTCTCAGCTTGGTTACAGACACATGCGTCCTGTAACCCCCCTGTTTCTACCTCGGGTGAGACTTCTCCTGCTTCGCAAGTGTTGCTGAAAGGGTCAGTAGTTAGGGTTTTGTTGGTGAGTTGTTGAAGCGTTGAACCTCAGGTCTATCCCTATGACAACAAATGGTTTCATTTTCAGGACCTGAAACTATGATTGTTGGGAATTCAAGTAAAGAAAAGAGAAGCTATGTGCATAGATATGTTGTTTTAGTGTGCATTGTTCTACTTGAATTGCAAAGCTCTGTGCTAAGAGAGGAATCTGATATGAAGAAAAGAGGTAAATCTTTGTGCTTTGATAAGATTCAGATAAGTGGAAATTTTTGTTTCGAAAGCATGAATATAAGTATGTTTAATAGATTTTTTCCTAGTTTGAAAGATAGGGCACATTTGGAAGAGAGAATTGATCTAAGTAAATCTAATAAGAATGAAGAAAGATATGTTATTCCTATGCATAGAAAGAGTTTTTGGACTAATAAGTGGATGCAGGAACCTAGAAAGAATTTATGCAGATTGTAGGTCCAACACTGTGATCCCAGTGCGTAGTACATAATAAGTTGGGGAACATACAAGAGAAAGAGAGGATTGACACTATGTTATAACTGCAGGAGACTGGGACATCTTGCTAAGGAATTCCCTGGTGCAGGTCCTATTTGTCTTTGTTGTAAAAATTTTGGTCATGAGGTTGAGGATTGTCCAAAGATGATTGCTAAAGTTGAAATATTGAACATGAGACAAGAAAACTATCAAGAGACTAAGGGTATGCTAAAGAATCATAAAGAGAAAGAATCAGAGAAAGCTCAGACTATGTTAGTACAGTTGAAAGAAATGGTGGATGATCACAAAGATGTCAGTTTACTAGAGATCATGAAAGTAAAACATCACATAAGTGCAAGAATAGAAGACTTCAACATAGATTGTGTCTTGGATGAAGAAACACAAGTGAATATTATGACAGAAGAAACTTGGGAAATTTTTGGAAAGCCTACTGTGGTACCTTCATTAGGAAGGATAGGATTTTTTAAAGGAAAGATGACCACCCTATGTGGAAGAATTACTAAAGTACCTATTATTGTTCATGGAACATCGACCAAAGAGGAATTTGAAGTCATTAAGTTTGTTGAGAACAGTGCCCCTTTCCCACTTTTGTTAGGTAAGACTTGGACCATGAAGGATTAGATCAGAAGGAAATCAAAGGAAGAAGCTACAGAAAATAAAAAGAAAGAACTAAGGGATTTCATAGCTAGAAAAATAGATCGACTAATAGAAGAATGAGAAGATAAGTCGAAACAACATAAGGCAAGAGAATTAGATAGGAAGATTGAAAGAATGCAAGAAGGCTTGAAGGACCTATCCATGGAAGAAAGAATTATATCCACCCAGGAAGTAGTAAGAGAAGGGATATTAACTTCAAAACCTATGAAAGCACATCAACAGTGTGAAGCCACTACTCTAGGAGAAGATAAGAATAAGAATGGAAAGAGAATTCCATAAGTAGTTAGAGAAACTCATATCATAGGAAAGAAGGAAAGGAAGCTCAATAAGAAGAAAGACAAGTTATAAAAATTGTAGGAAGCTACAGAGAATAGATGGAAGACTTCGCAGAAGTTAGGTCCACAGAACTTGAACTTTGTCGAAACAACAGAAACACACAGAATGTGACTTTGCCCTGGAAAATATATATGACCGTTGGAGGTGGCCCGACCATTATAACGACACTTCAAAATGGCTAGGAAATGCATTTATGATCTTTTGGACATTGAGACCGTGCCATAATGGATGGATTCGCATTGATGGAAGAAACCCTGCCTGTTGGAGGAATATGTTACGACAGTTTCTTATTTAACCCGTTCATCGCTGCATCAAGACCACTTTTTTCCACCCATGATTAACTGAGTTATCAGAGAACTGATTGTGCATCAAACTATGATTTCAAAAGCTAGACATCACCATCCGATTGTCTACCTTGCATGTCCATTTGCCTACCCCGACCTACCTGTTTAAAAGTGAGAATGTCGGGTGAACGCACTGAGTTAGAAAAGTCTGTCGAGGAGATTCTTAAGAATTTTATGGTTGATAAAGCTATGTCTGAAGGAGTATAGGTGTTGTTGACTAGGGGACTACAATATTCCCTTCAACTGGTCGATGTTCGGTCCATACCAACCTCACGACTGAGCAACGAAGTAAGCATCAGGATGATCTAGCTAATGCGAAGCAGATCCCATAGATCTTACCAGATTATATCTTGCCCTTGACTGGCATGGTTAACCATGACAACATTCTCTGAGACTTTGAGTACACTTTGATCACTGCGTACATTCCGAAGGGAATACATGTAGTGGGAAGCTAGTTGGGACAGATCCTGCTGCTGAAGAACAATGACTTCAACCTTGGATGTAGAAAGAACTATGCTATGTTAGCGCCCCACAGACACCTAACGAAGACAACTGGGAAGAAGCCTCACATTGTCTCCCATCCTCAGATTAAGAAGTTGGCATAGTCCATTGTGCTCAATGTGATGCAGATTCCCCATTTTGGTCGACATCAGGAGGTTAACGCTTGCGTTAAAATCCTCATGTCATGCTACCATGGTGGATACTTGTGGCTCGAATGGAAGATTACTGTAGATCTAGTGTTGATCCACTTAATTACAGGATTAAGCATGAAGGAACCTGACCCTCAACAGTTTTACCCATGGAAGGCCTCAGACTGCTCTGTGGCGCAACGCATCAAGGAAGCATACGACAAAGTTGAAAAGGGAAAGCGAGGCTACAAGGTAACCTCTATCCAGGATGGCGCAGTGAACCTCACTTTCCAACTCATAGATGGTAATATCGTAAGAAAGAACCACCCCACATAGGTCATTGGGTTCATGGTGGACCTCGCAGGAAAATGTGTGGAGGAAATCCAAATGAATTAGGTGATTTACCTCGTCAATGAGCTCAAGAAGGACTTCCGCAAAGATTAGGATCAGGGATACGACTTCCACTTTAGTTGGTTGCTCGTATTTTTTGCATTTTTCACTTGGAAAATGTCAGAAGGAGCCACCTTCTCGGAGATAGAACCATCGGATTCATTGGCTGCTAGATTTTCTACCTTGTGGTACACCAACAACATGTCGAAGAAATGGTAGTCAATCATTGTGTTCCATGCCTATTATCAACAACTGAAGGTTTCCATTGAAGCGTTTCCATGCATGACACTGCATACCTTGCACTAGTACCATCCTTTTGCGAAATTTCACGCAGATCGACACTTTATATATATCACTGCATGCAGAGATGAGAGCAAGGAAGAGTTTCAATCATATTACAAGCTGACAGATGAAGACGTGGAGCAGATCATGAAGGAATGGCTAGAGGAGTTCCTTGTACCAGTCGATGATGTAGAACTCTCTGACCCCGACATCATAGGAAGCCCCTTGGTCACCTGGGTCGAGCATGCTGGAAAGTCCAGTGTGAAGAAGAAGAAGAAAAACGAGGAAGTTCAGGATATAGAGACCGATGAGGACAACAACACCTCAAAAGAAAATGGATCTGGCTCACCGAGAGGAGTAGATGAAGTAAATATATAAGGATGAGGAGATGAAGGATAAAATCAAGTCGAAGGAGAAGCTACACCATCGAATGATCCCCCCACTGAAATATCGCAGAAGAGTAAGGTTTCTTCGCAAAAAAAATCGGCAAGAAATAAGACCCGCACCAGTAAGCCTCATCTAGAGGCCACGCTCACAATGGATGACATCAGTCTAGTCTGTAGAGCCATGGAGGATGCTTCAGAGGACCTCTTACAAAGATATGGCCTAAATAAAGAGGAGTTGTATGAAAGAGTCGAGAAGAAACTGAAGGAAATACAACAAGCCATTCATTTGAGTAGCGTAGTACCTACTGCACCTTCCTCTCCACAGGTTGTTGAATTGGGGGATGAACCAACCCAATTGAGAATATTAGTAGATGCAATAGAGGCTTGACTTCAGAAATTCCAAGAAGAAAAGGAGAAGGCTATAGAAGTCTTGAAGCAAGAGAAAGTTGAAGTCTTAGAGAAACTATGAATTGCACACTATTGCGTAATTGCCTATGAAAATGAGAAAGATGAGTTTCAGGTGATGCTCGAGGAGGAAAAAGAGAAGATACAAAGAGAAAAGGACCAAATGCTCATAGAGAGAATTGTGGTAAAAGAAGTAGTGAATAAAGCACTTCGCTTTGTGCCAGGCTTGGCACAAGAGGAACATGAGTCAGTCGAGGTTCAAGTGGTGAAGCTCGCTGAGACCATCCAGCAGTTTCAAGCAAAGATAACAGAGTTGGAAGTTCAAGAAGTATCGAGCACTCTGCAAGAAGTGCGTGACCAGAGAGAAGAAGCCACTAAGAATGCAGTTGGAAGGATCAGATCCCTCACCTCAGAATGAAAATAGTTAAGTGATAAAAGTGTGCAGACTTATGAACGCCTTGCAGAATATCCAGAGCTGAAGAAACTAGAAGCACAACTACAAGAGGCACAACAACAGGCCTTCTCCATGTAGGCACAGATGAAGTTACTAACTACAATTGAGAGAATGAAAATATCACAAGAGCAACGCCCAGTCCAACAACAGATTACTTCCATCTAGAACAGAGTAATGGAAGTCATGCAGAAGTTGCAACCTGTGTAGGATGAAGCCTGCAAAGTGTTTGAAGAAATTGAAGGACAAGGCTTGCAACTGGACCAAGTGGTTTCATTAGTCGAATAATTCCTAGAAGGTCCTGTTACAGCATAGACAATCCTCAAGCTCATTGAGAAAGAGACTCAGGCGAAACAACAAGTCGAGGTAGCTCGAGTGAAGCTCGAGGCCTTCGAAGCGACATTGCCCAGATCTGAGTGACTCAGGACTAGTCACAGGTGAGTGTTGGGGGCCTGTTGGGCCTCAACCAAATTTTGAGGAAACCTTTATCGGGTTAGGACCACTTTTGTACTTTGATAGGCTGGTCGAAGATGGAGTTCCCAAGTAGAGCTGAGATCGCAGATCTCACTTATTTTGTGGGCTATGTGGACCTAGCAAGGGGTTCATTAAGGTTTTTGTAATGGTTTATGGGATTTCATCCCATTGGTTTACCCATGTTTAGGCCTTTTTTTAAGGAAATGTAAAAGTATAAATAAGTAAGATTGTAAGGTAGAAGTAACAAGCGATGTAAGAGACTTAGAGAGAGAAGTCAATATCTTGCAAGGCTAAGTGCAAGTAGTTTTGGGTTGCTTAGTGCAATAGAATGTGTATGTAAAGCTCTATGCTTGATAGATAAGTGGGATCTATGCAGTGACCTAGTTTTTGGAAGGAGGATCTAGCCCTGAGTGCCCAGATCTCTTGTCCTCTGCGAAGCTTAGCTCTGTGGCTTAGTGCACAGGAGTAGATGTGTTGATTAAGGTTGGTTGTCATTGATGTCAACCCTTGAATAAATCTCCGTAGAAAAAATGTTTGGGTAACGGACCCAAGATTGTTTTATGTAAATATGACTCATTATTTTTTTTCATGGTTGATAATAAGTATATATGGATGAACTCCAAAGTGGTTCCCTTATGGTGAAAGCCCTCACGGGAAGATGCTTTGTCGAGTAAGAGAACCCATACTTAATTGTGGAATAATGAGATGAAGGATAGTGAATTTGTCAGGGAAACTATCCTAGATGGATATTTCTTGTCATGCCATTTTTGGTGGTATGTATAATGTCACATAACTCCTCACGGTCAGAGAGTTATGACCATGTGAAGTTGGAGAACCCAAGTTTGGGTAATGGACCCAAGTTTGTTTGATGGATAATGGTATGATTTTTGTTATATTTTAAGATAATGTTACTTTTTATGGATAGTACATGCCATTCCATTTCTGGTGGTATGTGGAATGTCACATAACTCCTCACGGTTTGAGAGTTATGGCCT
>ML781059.1:111910-143944 GCA_009831015.1 Picea engelmannii
CCATGTAATGCTTTAAGAATCGTGCATTAACAGGGGCATTTAGGATCTTACCATCTAAATTTTCCAGTAGAAAAGAGTTTTTACCTTCAGCAGATGATATTTTAAAAGGTCCATACCAGATATGATCAAATTTACTGTTTTTACCCGAATCTTCCTTTTGAGCATCCCACCTCAGAACTAGCTCTCCTGGAAGAAAGTTTATGTTCTTGGCCTTGTGATCAAATAGCAACTTCATATTATCCTGGTACTTCTATAGCTTTTTGTCTATTACATCCCTGTTCTGTTGGACTTCAATTAATTGGTTTATTCTTCTGGTGAGAGGATTTGGCTCTTCCTTCTCATCCTGCCATAGCTTCATTACAGGAAGTGCCAAGTTTATGGGTAATACCACATCTATGCCATAAACCATTTGAAATGGTGAGGTACCAATAGATTTCTTCATTCCTATTCGATTTGCCCATAAAGCATACTTTAAATGTAAGTGCCAAGATCTTTTATTTTCTTTTAAGACTTTCTTAATTATGCTGATCAAACTCTTATTAGAAGATTCAGCCAAACCGTTTCCTTGTGGATAATATGTTGTGGAATGTCCTAGTACAATGTTATATTTTTGAAAAAAACTAATCATTGCCATTGTTATATTTATATATGTGTTATATTCTCTTTTCCTTCATTTTTCAAAAAGCGCTTTCCTGATGATGGACCACACTAGTTTGGTCCGAAACGTCGAAGAAAATAAAACCTATGCGATGGATCCGAAAGCTCTCTCTGAACGAAAAAAACTAATCATTGCCATTGACTTGAAATCTTGAGCGTTATCTGTTACTATCTTTCTAGGACATCCAAATCTTGCCAATATATTCTCTTCCAAAAATTCTATAACCACTGAGTCAGTGGCTTTCCTAGTAGGAATTGTCTCCACCCATTTAGTGAAATAATCTATGGCAGTGAGAATCCACCTGTGTTGGGCGCTTGAATGTGGATTTATATCACCTATGAAATCAATCCCCCATTGTTGGAAAGGTGCTTCTGTTTTTATTGGAACTAACGGCATAGCTGGCAACTTCTGTTTTCCAGTGAAAATTTGACAAGGGTTACAAGACCTTACCTTAGCGTTTACATCAGGGAACATCTTGGGCCAATAATAACCAGCTCTTAAAATTTTGTATGTTGTTTCTCTCCAAGCATGATTCCCTCCACAGACCCCTTCATGAAACTGACTGATAACTTCCTTTGTCTCTTATTCAACCAAGCAAACTAAGAGGAAACCAAGTGGGTCTTTCCAGTATAATTTTTCTCAGAAATGCAATATTTAACTGCATGCAGTTTCAATGTTCTAGATTTGGAAGATGACAATTCATCTGGACATTTCAAAGTTAAAAGATATGTTACTATATCTTTATACCAATCAGATGAAATGAATTTGTCCTCAATCTTGTTTTCAATTATTTGATCATCGATTTCATTCATATCTATCCATCCTTCTTCCTCTTGAGCACTGTTCATTCCAAGAGCCCGAAAATTAGATTCAGCTAGCAGTCTAGCTAAACCCTGTCCTTTAACTAATTTAGTTGGCTTGACCTCCAAGTCAAATTCCTGAATTTTTGCAGGCCATCTACCTCTCTTACCGTCACTGTCTGCTTGTACTAAGATATCCTTTACAGCGCTGGTAGGTACATATGCAATGATTTTGGAATGTAATACATACGTCCTAAAAGCCTTTAATGCTTTAACCATTGCGTAATCTTGTTTTTCCATTATATTGTATTTAAGCTCAGCATCTCGGAGGCTCTTACTAAAAAAGGCGATGGGTTGCTCAAAACCCTCTTCATTCTTTTGGAGGAGAACAACAACCAGTGTATGTTCTGAAGCAAATGAAAAAATGAAGAACTCCTTAAGATAATTTGAACTTGCTAGTACTGGAGCCTCGCTTATAAATTTTTTAATGTGAGCAAAGGATTCCTTTGCTTATGTTGTCCACTTAACTTCGTTGTTCTTCCTGAGCATATATGTTATCAATTTAACAATTTCAGCAAAATTAGGAACAAATCTTCTCAAAAAAATTATTTTTCCTAAAAAAGATTGAATCTCTTTAACATTTCTAGGAATGGCTAATGTTTCTAAGGCCTCTACTCTCTTAGGATCGATTCTGATACCATATCGGGATACTATATGACCTAACAACTTGCCCTCCTGCATGGCGAAATGAGATTTTTTTGGATTCAATGAAAGACCAAACTTACGACATTGTTCAAAAGTTTGTTTTAAATGAATAATGTGATCTTCATATGATTTCGAAAACACAGTAAGATCATCCATATATATAAATACAAACTTATCTCGTTCGCCGACAAAGGCAATATCCATTGCTCGTTGAAAAGTGGCTCCTGCATTCATTAATCCAAATGGCATTTTATCATACATAAAAGTACCCCAAGGAGTGGTGAATGCATTCTTTTCCTTATCTGGTTCACTAACAACGATTTGGTTATATCCTGAAAATCCATCAATCATGGACATCCTAGTAGCCCCTACTACTTTTTCCAGCACGTCATCCATTTTTGGTAGAGGATAGTTGTCTTTAAGAGAAGATTTATTTAAATTTCTAAAGTCAACGCATAATCTGATCTCTCCATTTTTCTTTCTCACTGGTACTAAATTGGCAACCCAATCAGAATATCTCAAAAGAACAATAATTTTATCATCCAAAAGTTTTTTAACTTCTTTCTCAATGACAAGTAATAAGATCGGATTAAACTGTCTGAGTTTTTTCTTGAAAGGTTTGACACTTGGTTTAAGTGGTATTTTGTGTTCTATCACCGAGGTGTCATAAGTTTTCAAATCTTCGTATGACCATGCAAACACATATTTATAATTTTTCAACAACTCTGTATATTTGTTTTTATTTTCTACTGACAAAAATTTAGATAACTTAACCATTTGGGGATTATCTACAGTTCCTATGTTACAGTCTTCAACCTCTTCTGGTTGAGGTTGTAAAGTAGTTTTAGAAGGAATGTCATCTTTATTAAAGACTATTTCTAAAGGTATCAGACCTTTGGGGATTTGATTATTTTTTAAAACAAGCATCCGCTGATCAGCTATTTTATCATGAAACTCTTTTGCATCTTCACCTTCTTGCATGATCCAAATAGGATCATTTTGATGCTCCTGATCATTATATGTTTATGAAAACTCATCTAAAGATTCAAGAAACTTTCTAAGTTGCTCATCATCTTCGAAAACTTGCCAATGATGTACATTATCAGGTATGGAAGGTCGATGTCTCATTTGAATATGGTATTTTAAATTAAAAGTCGTTGGGGGACTAAACGTTGATGTAGCTTTAGCTAAGGCATTGGCCTGTTGGTTTTCGGATATAGGTACAAAATGGAAATTCACAAAAGTGAATAAATTTTCAATTAAATCCCATACACAGTTTCTATAAGTCCTTAATCTAGGATGTTTTGCTTGATATTGCCGGTTTACTTGTTTTATGATTAATTCAGCATCACCGAAAACTTCAATATTTTTAATTTTCATTTTTCTTGCAGCTTCTAAACCAAGTACTAAAGCCTCATATTCACATACATTATTTGTACAGTCTATATACCACTGGAGCTTATAAGAAAAAGGTATTACAAATTGATCGTCAGGGGCAATAAGGAGTACTCCAGCCCCAACTCCGAGATAGGAGGAAGCTCCATCAAAAAACATTTTCCATGTACCAGTATAATATACATTTTCTTTTATTTCATTTTTTTGAACTATTTCTTTTGTATTTTTATCATCTACATATATCTCAAAATCATCATCTAATGATAATATACAGTTCCCTAAATCTTGGTCTGCGATATACACTGGGTGATTTTTAGGATTTTTTGGGTCACTCACAGTGAACGCCATTCGAGTTTCCCTGTAGAGACGAGTGAATTGTCCTCCAAAAACAGGGATCCTAGCGTATGTCATATCTAACTGGATGGATCCTCCAAGTTTAGCACCCCATGATCTAGATAGTAGCATTCCATATTTTGGGGGAATATCTGCAACTACTACATCCATAAGAATGCTTTTAGAGGGTATCTGGGCTAAGTTAACCACTAAGTCTTTAATCATTCCTATGCATTTAACCCTCCTAGAATCAAAAGAATACAAATCACCATAGGGTCTAGTGACTTCGACACCAAGTTTATCCATTATTGCTTTAGGCATGACATTACGTGAAGCTCCAGAATCTAACATACAGTTATGTAAAAGGTGGTCAAAAATAGTAAGTGTGATATAAAAAGGAGCTACTGTATCTTTTGCCCCTTCTACGTGCGGACCGAAAACTATGATAGGTTTATCATCTTCTAAGTTAATTGTGTCAGCTTGACTTTCCTTTTCAGAAAAATTGATCATTTTAGCTATTTGTTTTCGGTATACTGGATTTTTGGCTAATTCGACAAGAGGGATAGGAATTTTGATCTTGCTTATTTTTTTTTTCAAGTTAAAATTGCCTGGGGCTTTGTTGTTCTCAATGTGTGGGGCTTCCATAACCTTTTTCTCAGTTTTACTTTGTGGTGTAACCTTATTTTCTTTTATCGGAGTTTGAGTATTTACAGGGGTAGTTCCTACTGGTTCTAACTGTACAGGGTTATTTGCTGTATTTCTTTTTGCAGACTGATTATCTACAACTTTTGGGTTTTCCTCATTAGTATCATTTCTAAGAAAAAGCTTTTTAGTTTTAACATTAGGAAGATTTTTATTCCTCGATCTCAGATTATATCTTCCCTGCAAATCAGCGATAATATCATCTGCAACACTTTGATACGTATGATCATCAGTTGTATCATTGCTTTCTGTATCTTCTGATTTACTTTCCTTAATCAACGATGCTTTATAATCTTGTCTAGATAAATAAGGATACCTGTTATCATCACCAAGATTATGAATATCTTCATCCAATTCTTCAAAATCGCCAAAGTCTTCTTCTACAATATAATCTTCAGTTTTAAAAGGTGCTTGAACTTTTTGATCTTCGTTTTTTATCGTTTTATGTGGTCCTTGTGGTTCAGGATTTTTTCGGAAATATTTTCTGGGAAAATGATCCCTTCTAGGTTTTTCCAATTCCATTTTCGAAATTTTGTTGCAGAGTTATTGGATGACCCTATCCATCTCATCTATTCTATCTCCAGCAGATTTTCCTGACCCTGAAGGTCCACCTTGTTCTTTAAATTTTTTATTTTCTTTATTTACATTTTCTGTCTTTGCTTTAAGCTTTCCTGATGCCATCATATTAGATTCAATTTCAACTACATCATCTTGCATTTTAGAGAGATCTAAAGATCTTCGTTCCCTCAATAGCAAAGCAAAGTCAGGATCAAAAGCACCAACATAAGTTACTTTGGTTGAAGGTTGTGAAAGCTTAACTTCAGCTGGAATTTTATTATATAATTTATTAAATCTTTGTGTGAATTCCAACACTGACTCAGAATTTTTCTTTTTTAGGGCTCCGAATTCTGTTAGGTAGTAAAAGTGATATTTTCTCTCACCCCACTGTCTAATGAATGCACTCTCCATCTCTTCATAAGATCTTAATGACCCAGCTGGTAAGGATCGAAACCAAGTTCTTACATGTCCTTCAAAAGTTTGAACAAGTAATCTGGAATAAACATCTTCATGTTCTATTCCGAGTATATCTACAAATTGATCGAAAAAATTTATATGTTCTTGTGCAGTTAAATCACCCTCCCCCGTAAATTTAGGAAGACTTTTCATATAGTTTTCAGGAATATCATGAAGAGGTGCGGGAAGGACTAGGGGAGCATACCTAGCGACCACTTTGGAAAAAATCACAGGAACTGGTACTTGATTCCCTCCACCTCCACCACCTCCTCCACCTCCTTGTCCCGCCATGGTTAGGTTTGGAACTAAAGTTGGGATAGTGTGTGGGGAAGATTCTTGGAAGACAGGAGATGAAACTTCGGGAAAAGCAAAAGTGTCAAAAGAGAGTGGAAGCGAACATGATCGTTCAAAAGTTTCAGATGAATTTGATTTTGTAAAATTAGGTTGATCTCTAGTATAAGTTGATAAAAGGGTTTGTTTAAATGATTTTCTTGATTTTAAGATTTTCTCTGGATTCGAGACTGGCGAGGTTTGTTTGGTATCTGGGTTTTTTCTGGTATTTTTATGGCTACTAGCCAGTTTATTTGATGTAGAGTTGCCAAGTGAAATATGATTAGCTTTATAAAGTTTTATGTTCTTGTTCACTATCAACAACAGAAAGTGTCAATGTCATTCTTCCTAGGGAAGTAATTCGTTTCTTCGCTCCCCGGAAATGGCACCAAAAATATGTTGTTCCTGAGTTTGTGTTTTAAGGCTATAAAACACACCGTCAAGGCATCCGAATAAAGATTTTTACGATGAGATTCTGAAAAGAAGTAACAAAGAAAGACTAGATCAGATTCAGTTTCTCAATTGTCTCTGTCTGGCTTCCCATTGTTCCTGGATGCTTATGTCATGTTCAATTGCAGCCCACGATCTTTCTAACTCAACCCTATTTGTTGCAGTTTTTAAGATGGTGTTAAATAGGTTTAGGGAAATGCTGGTTTGATCCTGTAGACCGGGTTCTACGTTAGGTTGTCTACCGTTAGGAACTGTCATGGGTGATAGGGTTTTAAATGTTTGTAAAAAGGGGTTTTCTATAGATTGGTTACTTCAAACTTTCAGAGATTACATTAATGAAAGAACTTTAAAATTTAAAACAGTAATGTAAAAACACAATCAAGGTTGTTTCCTGGTTTTGTGATAATTTTGAAATTGTAGACAATGAAACACAACAGAGAGAAATATAAGTCTTTTATCTGGAAAGAATCTTATATTTCAATTAACAATAATGAAAGATAAACAGGATTTATAACAAAGAGAAATATTAAGGAACAGAAGGATTACAGGTCTTAAAATTACTAAAGTAATCTCAGAGGAAAAGTTGTAATACATTCAACATCCAAACCAATCTGAAACAATAAACAACAATGCCTATAATATCAAATTGATTTAATTGCTAGAAACACAGATTAAGAAGAATATTTAACAAATTATGATAGACATGGGAATAAACATAGTCACGAAATTGCAGGATCCAGAATCTTGTTGTGAATTATATTCCAATAAACTTTAAAGCTGACCGTACAAAAATTGGCTTTCTCCAAAATTTCTGACGCCCCGTTTCAGCCTCTTGAAATTCTATTTATACCTTTCTATCAAAGTTTTTTGTTGGTAACTAACCAACTTCCTAATATTTCGGTTGCATAAACTAATGTCAACCGTTTACAATTTGTTTCAAAATTCTAAAAATAGAAATATTTACAAAGTTTTAAATTTGAGTTGAAGAGCTTTCTTTATCCACTTCAATGTATTGAACATATTTTTCTAAAAAGGTTACCAAGGCCTTTGGAGCTTCGGGTACTTTGTTTTCTTCAAAAGAGAAGAAACTTCTTTGTAGGCCTAGCAACTATCTTCCTATTGCTTTCTCTGTGAATTTAACTTTCTCCAATTTCGAACTTGGAGACATTATCCACTTCTCAATTTCTGCAATGTTGACTGCTCTGATATTTGAGATTTCCACTTTCTTTTCTTCAAGTTCTTCCTTTATTGTTAGCTGATACCTGTTAATGTTGATTTCTCCTAAAAACTCGGAAAAGCCCTCTGTCCCGATATGTACTGCATCTTTTTCAATAAGGTCGAAGATCTTTTGACACTCTTCATTGACCTCTTTTGTAATTCTTTTATATCCTTCCAATTTTGTTTCCCAAACCTTTATCGTTATATCTCCTTTCAGCTGCTCTGAAATAGATAACTTCTGTTATTTTCCAGCTTCTTCTTTTTGTAAAGAAGTTATTATCTTTTGGAAAGAATTTCTTGCTGCTTTAGCTTCTTTTTCTTTTTGCACTACCTTTTCCATAGAACATTTAGATTCTTGAAAATAATTCTGGATAATTTCCAGATTACAGAATATCTTCTGTTGTTCTTCTTCAATATTTGCATATATCTCTGATGCTTTGGTTTTGAAATGTTCTGTTTCAATCACTTGATTAGTAATTGAAATGATTTTATCTTGCAGAGATTTATTTTCATTGCCTAGCTTCTGCACTTGTTCTTGGGTCATCTGTATCATGTTTTTTGCCTCATCCAAATTTTCATTTAACTTTTGGATTTCCTGGATGTCTTTGAGTCTAGCTTTCTCAAGACCTTTTTGTATTCCCCAGCCGATAATTTTTTCATTTTCCTTTAACCTGTTCTGCAGTTGCATTATTTCCCGATCCTTTTGCTCTAACATAGTGGTTAGATTTCCTACAGAATACATATTGGCTGATGCTATTGCACCCATGGTTCCTGCTAACTCTGTAGCAAATTCTCCTTCATTCAGCTTCTTTCCATCAATAATAATTTTATATTTTTTGACCATTCTTTCTCCTACATGATGTAATTCCTATTTCAGGACAGCTCTTCATTTTTTGCTGAAGAAATAATCAGATGAGGGGATTTCATCTTTGGTGATTGGCTCTAAGTCACTTACGTATAGAACTCCTTCATGAGGGGTTCTGAAAGTAGCCTGCAATGGGGTTAACGCTGTAATGGGACTACCAAGTTCCTGTGAAGTTGTTCCCCCCAACACTCTCTGGGATATCATCTAGGATTATTGGGCTTGTTTCAATTCATTTTCCTTTTTCTGTCTGTGGTTCTCTAGTTTGAGAACCCTCTGTATTCTGAGAAAGATTTTCAGAATCTTTCAATTTATCCTTGTCACTTGAATCATACTGAAAGATGGTTTCAAACCTTGGAGGCATCGTTTCTTGCTCTTGCGTTGATGTTGACATCTCACCTTGTAAAATCTTTGGCAAACATTGTCTTCTATTTATTTGAAAAGATGCAAACCCCACCTGTGCATCAGGTGACAAGGTTTGCACTCTACTCTGAACTTCCTTATAAGATTTAGCATTTCTAAAAACATCATCATAAACAGGAAAAGATGGCCATGCCTTTTTCTGCTAGGCTTTTAATTCTAGCCCAATACCACCATTTATCAACTGATAAGCCACTTCTCTACATATTAACCTGTCTTGTAAAATTTTTGGAAGTGCATGAGGCGAAATAGAACAGCCATAAACTCTCACATAGGAAAAAATTTCCTCGATGAACCAGTCAGCCACTGATTTGAGGTTTTCTATGATGGTATTGGAAATGCGAGGAGGTTCGCATCCAAGGAAAATTCTATGTAAAGGAATAATTATATAATGACAAACCTCATAAAAAGCATTTTTTGCATTTTCTTCCCACAGAGCTGAATGGTACTTATGAATAGGTTCTGGGCAAGAGGCACTCCAACTCCAATTCATTAATGGGAAAGGAGTCATAAAACAAATGGCATCCATGATATAAGCTGACATGTAAAAGGCCACTGACTGTCCCTTTGACCTGGCTGTTTTGTAATTTATAACCTCTGAAGTGATGTTGTCTGATAAAATTTTATGCCAATTGAAACTGCGTCCCTCTGAAACTTCCTCTAGGAAAGGTGTCCATTCTGCACTAAAGTGATAAGGATCCTTTTTCCCATATAGTATACATAACATCATTGCTACGTACACCATATATTCATTTATGGAAGCTGTGGCATAAATTCCATGTATATCAGCCCTAAACTTGTTCTCATCTCTGGCCCCTCCTCTTATCATGTCAGGATATGTTTGGCCACCTTCAACGCATTTTTTTTGTTGAAATGAAGCTACAAACTCAGAATTATAAGTGTGTCTATAATTGGGTGAAAGCTTATACATTACTTGGATATGTTCTGGCCTGAATGAGCCGATAACAGCTCCTTGTGCGTTCAGAATACTTCTGGTCGGAACATCTACTTTATCCAGAGCCCAGGCGACCATATTGGTATATGAAACCAGTCTCGGACGTGCACCAACCTTATGCAGCTAAGTCTCGGCGATATCTTGGAGATGATTATCTGAATCAGTGACCGCATACTTCAGTTCATCTTCTATTATTTCGGCAATTCCACTCCATGACTTGACAGAGTGTACCCCAGATGCAGTAGTGTCTGAGATAATGTCGCCTTCTGGTTGCTCTTCAGTTTTCTTTGAAGCCTTTTTGGGCGCCATAGCTCTGTGTTTACTTGAATACCTGTAACAGAGCAGAATTTAGCTTCGAAATAATAATGTAAACGTTTCAAAATTTATTTCGAGTATATCATAAAATCATCGAGATTTGTACCTCTACTATGAAATAAATGCAAAAGATATCCCTGAATATATGCATTTAATGTTTGTACCTAAGCTTTTCCAATATTTTCAAATATGATAGAAACTTACCAAATTGGACAATTGTCGCATTAACGATCATTGACATAAAGTTTAACTTTCAATCATTGTTTCTAAGAGTGATTAATTAGCGTTAATCTTGATTTAAATTTGAAAACACTCTTATCGAGGTTTCAGAACTTTTGATGTCAAGGAAATAAGTCATCAAAGAACCCCGATTGCCGAAATCACGATATATTATTTAAGTTAAAACATTTTTATTATCTTAATTATTCCATATTTAAGCTTTCCAAGATTTCATTAATCGGGAAATCGGGGATCGGGAAATCGGGAAATCTAATGACATGAAAACTGTTGCTCACAAAACCGTGAATCCCGATATCCCGATATGATTATGTACTCTTAATCATGATTAACAATAATTAGATTAATTCCAAACTTCACTTAAGGATTAACTATATCACGAAATTAAGAAATCAGAGAATACGATGACGAGTTTCTTTGTTCTCACAAAATCGTGAATCCTGATTTTGCGATGAGATTAACTTAAAATTAAAACCCTTTTTAAATATGATTTAAGTAAATGATGTTTTTAATTAAGGATTAATGTATCAGGAAATCAGGGATCGATATTTCGCTATTTAATTTGTGTTGAACATTTGTTCATTCGAAACTCTGAATCTCGATATCCCGATGTAAATTTAAATTTATTAAGTTACAAATCAAAGTCCATTTTAAAGGATTGTTTCACATAATATCGGAAGACTTATATTCATTTAGGGTTTTAGCATTCTTTATTGAAAGATTAACCATAAAGGCATCGTGAATTCATTGGAGATGAATTTTTTTCTTTCGAAAAGTTTATATAATGCAAAGACTCGAAGATACAAAAAAAAAAATTATCCTCAAGATCGAAAATTCAAGATCTGTTTCAACACTTGGTACATGGTTGGATGCACTTTTGTATGGTACAAGTTGATTACAGGTTGTTTGGTATAGGTTGGTGCATGGTTTATGCACTTGTTTATGGTACAGGTTGAGGTATAGGTTGATGCATGGTTCAAATTTATTGGTACAGGTTTAATTTGGTATATCTCATAGTGATAGTGTGATAGTGGTTCCATCATTCTACTTCTACTTCAGGGTGGCAAGACGGGGCAAGGAAAAGTAGTTGTAGCCACCTTCTGGTTGTAGCCATAGAACATAGGGGGTTGTATCCTCCTTCTAGTTGTAGCCAGAGAATTGGGGAGTTGGAGCTTCCCTCAGGTTGTAGCCTAAGAAACGATGGGGTTGGATCCTCCTTCCAGTTGTAGCTGGAAAATAAAGGAAGTTGGTGCTTCCAATGAATGTAATTATTCAAGACATATAAGAAAAAACATTATGTGGTTTTCTCCCGATTTGGGTTTCCATGTAAAACATCGGTGTACTGTGTATGTGTGTGATTGTTTATTTCTTACTACTCATTATTGGATAATAATTATACATTGATATAACATTTGAAGAAAAAGGATTATAATTACGCTATTACTGATCCACCCCCCCCCCGGTGCCCCTCTCAGTAATCCAACAAGATGAATTTAAGAGACTCGGAAGAATAATAAAGAAGATGAAGCAGTTGGTGGATGTAGCCCCACAATGGGGTGAACCACGTATATCTTGTGTCTTCTGGTTTCTTTGTGTTATGTTGTTTATATTATGAATCTTCTTTTCTTATTATGTATGTTAGATATATCTGTAGATTCTTAGTGATTTACTTATGATGAATGAATGTTATATCTAACTCATTGCTATGTGCTAAGTAGTTGAAGTACTTAATATTTAATGTTACTGTGTTGATCCATCTTAGGGTTTTGTTCTGTGATGTTAATGAAGCTATTAATTTAATGAATATCATCTTGTAGTGTTAATAGAATACTCTGTAAAGTGTTGCTATCATAGATCTGTGTCCCATCTTGGTTATAGAAACATGTGTCCTGTAACCCCCCCTGCTTCTACCTCGTGTGAGACTTCGCCTGCTTTTCAGGTGTTGTCAAAAGGGCATATAGTTAGGATTTTGTTGGTGTGTTGTTGAAGCGTTGAACCCCCGGTCTGCCTCTATGCCAACAATGTTGCTCATGAATTGATATATGTGGTCATGAGAGAGTCTTTGTGGATATGACGATGCTACATGTTAATACCTCCCTGGCTAGGAGGGAGTGTTGATATTATGGTAGTTGTGGGAGGTATTAACCTCCATGTGTAACCTTTGGCTAGAATAAAATATTCTAGAAGCAAGAGAAACATTAAACAGATGTGTAGAAACCCTAGAAGACAAGTCGGCTTAGTAAATAATTAATATTAAAGTATTATATTCTAAAAGGAAAATTCGGTTAAGACAAGTGACAATAACCACTATAAATAAGAGATGATCTAGCTAATTTGTACACACACACTTCACACACTCTCTTAGTCAAGTTTGGAGCTCCAATTGCAAGGATGGAAGGTGGATATTCTGGTATGGATCTTGGTCTCTCTCTCTAGCTCCATATAGCCTAAGATGTGCACCTTATCCTCTAGTATCTCTTGGTGGTGTTATTGGTGATGGTTCTTGGTGGTGTTATTGGTGATGGTTATTGGTGCAACTATAGCAGCTGAGTATTTTTCTTGTTCTATGGCTTTGGGACTTTCTGTTTAGTAAGATATCTTGTTTATCTATTGGTTCTAGTGTTGCTTCCAGAATTATTCTATCTAAAAAAGGTTATGGTGCTCAGGGGTGGCTGCATGCCTATGGTTGGGTGACAATAATGATAATGTCTATGGTAAAATGGGAGTATCTCTTTCATTCTAATAGAGGGAAGTGGGAAGGATGAGGGACTGTGTGGCAGAGAAGGGGGATCCCATTCCTTGGGTTGTGCAAGTTGAGTGGAAGAAAGTTGGTGGATTGGAAATATTATTGGAGTAGAACCTCGGTTTTGGGTTGTTGAATGTTGAGAGTCGAAAACCAAGAGGGCCAAGCCTCTTTATGGGCTCATAGCCTTGGCTCGGGGGTGGTCTGTTATTGATAGAAATGGAACAACAAGGCCTATGGTTGGGAGGAACGTCTCTTGTATGCAACCAGTCACTTCTTCACAAATAGATAAAAAAAAAATGATTTATTGTGTTTAAATTCAATTGTATAAATTTATAGTTGAATGTTTTTGTGTTGCTTGAAAAATTGCATTCACATTTTTATAAATGTTGTTTATTGCATAAGCTATTTAGCATGCCACTTGTTGTTAATTTTATTTTGTCAAAGAAAAAAATTTAATGGGTTTAGCAGGATGGGGTAATTTTACAATTGGTATTGAATCCATAGTTGTAACGCGAGGCCTATATGGGTCTGCTACAACAAAGAAGAACTTCAGCTTGTGTGGAATTTGTGTGAAAATCAAATTGGCTCAACTTGAGAAATCAGGGGTTAAAACCCCTTGAAATTTAGTTGTGTGTGGGGTTTTCCTATTATGAATGTCACTATGGTTGCAGAAGGGTTGAATCCAACCCAACAAGTTGAGTCAGGCATTTTATGTGATATTCACAATAGTTGCAAGATTGAAAACCAAAAAAAATGACTAATTGTTGGAAATTTTTTCATTATTGATACAAAGCGTGTTGGTGAGGAGAAAATATTTTATGTTGTCGATACAAAGCATGTTGGTGAAGAGGAAATAACATCCTACACTAAAAATTCAGCGAGGAAAGAATATCATGCATCGAAACATCAGTGATGAAAGAATATTCGACACTAAAACATTGGTGAGGAAAGAAGATCTTGTGCCGAAATGTTGGTGAGGAAAGAAGATCCTTTGTCGAAATGTTGGTGAGGAAAGAAGATCATACGCCAAAATGTTGATGAGGAATGTAACATCCCCATTATAATATTCATTTTAATTTATGCATAATGTAGATATGAATATGGCAATGACCAAGCGATGTAATATGCAAATTGCATTTCTGATTTTAATAAATATAATGTGATACCAAATGTTGGGAATATGAACATAGATGGGGGATGATTTATACACAAGAGATGGGAATGCCTAGGAGTGTCTAAAATGGGTCCAAGGAGGAAAATAATTGTGGGTATTGATCCAAACCCATATTTATGAATTTTATTATCATTTGGGAAACCTTTTATTTTTTGGTTGAGTGTATGAGAGCCTAATCATTGAATACATGTCATGGGGTGGGTGTAGAAGTCACTTCTATAGTTATTGGAAGGATGGGATTGCAGTACAATCAACATTAGGCAGAGTGAGAAGTCAACTATCTTGGGAAAATAGAGGAAATTTGTATGGGGAGAACATGCAGTTTTGCACATTCATTTTTGCATGAACAACAAAAGAGGAGAGCAAGGGAAATGATCATTGGAGGTTTTTATAGTCCAAAATGCCACCAATATGCATTTTTTACCCTGGACCACTCATATACGCATTTGTGTATCACTTTTACTGAGTTTCTTACTAAAATATCCATTTGTTAAAAGTGTACGCAACCTGACCTACATTCAACACATGTACATACGTGACCTAATCACTTGCTAACCCACATTTACTCATAAAAGTTGCAAGAAAATAAAAAAACATCACTTCCCAATAGGGTTCACGGGATATCTTGGGTTGCACAACCATTTTTACCTCTTGTATCCCTTCTTAGATCCAAATAACCATCTAATTTCCATATAAAAAGGGCCTTAGGGGGGTTCATTTCGCAAGATAGAATGAAGAAAATAAACTCTACCCAAATTTCTCCTTTTCAGTTCTGAGTACCCATCCTCAGCTTTCCTAGTCCATCATCCTCCTTATGCAATCCATCAAACTCCTTAATTTGGCATGTTGATTGTCACAATTTGTCTATGGGATTAATGCACTTGGAGTCTCATTGGAGGAACCCAGGTGAGGTTCATGGAGCAGTGTCGACAAGATCTTGGTTGTAATTCACCTTCTTGTTATTCATAAAAAAGATCTTTCCTTTTCGAAATTCATGTGTCTTTTTTCTTGTGCTTGTGATCTATCTAATGATTATCTATATATATAAATGATCTCAATGATTGCACATATGTTGTTGTATATTTCTTTCTGAGTTGTTTCGGGTTAGCTTTGGGACGAGACTTGCAATATGAAAGAAAATAGTGGAAAAAGGGGATCTACTACGAACAAAAGGACATAAGGTGCATACCTTAATACGGTTCCTCTTTTCCTCAACAATCATTAAACCTAGTTAGATTTGGAAAGAATAGGTTAGTTTTTGTCTTTTAAGGAGTCATCACTCCTCCTAGTGATTAGACCCTAACTAGGGGGATTTTCCCCCACAACAAAGGTAGACAAAGAAGGTTGGGAGAATTCTATAGCATGATGGAGTGTTTTTGTAGAATTCTTGAGATAAATATTGAAGAGCCAGGTTGTCAAGATTGAAGAGTGAACTCCTAGGTGAGTTGCACTAAAACAACAATTGTGTGTTGTCATTTTTCCAGTAGTTTCTCCCGGCAGTGAGATCCCTTGAATTCCCAATAAAGAGATTCCTAGTTACTTATGCTAGAGAGACCCTGATAAATGAATGGAATTCATGATGGATTGCAAGCAATGAAGGGGTACATTCCTCGGTTTGCGTAGGTCAAGAGGAAGAAAGTTGGAGGAGATTCAGGATAGTTGTAGGAGAATACCAGTGGGTTGTACGATTTAGAGATGTGAATGGACTGTTAGAGACACCCTTCTCTTGTGGATTCCTAGCCCCATATTGAGGGTGACTTGTTGTTGAAATTTGGAACAATAGGTCTATGGTTGGGTAGAATGTCCTTCCTAAGAAACTAGTTGCACAAATGTTTTGAAAGATAAGTTTTTATCTATTTCTCAGTTTATTATGAGTTTAATGATTTTGTTTTACCTTGTGCATGAGAATGGTTTTTATGTACTATTGTAGATTATTTTATGGCTTCATTATGTTCTTTTAGAATGCTTTAGATGCATTTAGTCATGGGTATCAAAATCTGATTAAATATGTGTTAAATTCATAGATGGTAAGCTATAAGAAATGAATTAGAAAGAAAATTTTCAAATTTATGTGTTTTTCCATAATTAATGTTCCTCGGTTAAGTTGGGAGATGTTACAAAATGGTATCAAAGTGACAGGTTCACGCACTAATCATGTATGGGATAGACTCAAAATGGAGAAGATAAAATTATAGAATTAAAGCTCAGAGAATGTTTGCAATGTGGTTGTCAGATTTTATCAAGCAAAAGAGTGAGGAGATTGCTTGTAATTTCGATCAATTCGATTTCAGGGGTTAAAATCCCCAATTTAAATCTCTAAATATGCATGTGTTGGGCCTATAATTGGTCGAATTATAGAAATTATAGTTGTAACACCCCATTTTAACCCTTATGAACTAAGAATGTATTATGTAATTATAACTTAGGCCGGTGAGCCAGTAACGTTGAAAAGGGGCCAAAGTGACTAGGAAATGTAATACTTCATATACATTAACAAAATACATCGCTCATTTCAAGACGAACAAGGAAAAAATACATAGGGGGCTATGTTTCCACGAGAGAGGGGGCTTGAGAGGCTAAGTCTTTTTATTATTATTTTATTTTAACCATAATTGATTTTATGGAGAAAAGGGGTTACATGAGATTCTTGGGAGGGAGGCCATGTGGCTCTTGTCTTCATGTAATTTAAACATCCCTTGGGGGTTGTTTTAGGTCTTCTTAGTCTTCTTCCCCTTTTTATTCTTCTTCTTCCTTCTTCCTCACTCATTTCGTCTATTCATGTGCTCTTCATCTAAACATGGATAAGAATGGATGTTTGGGTGGCTCTTGGTTAAGTTTGCTCATAGTTTTGAATCCTGAGAGTCCTAGCATGGAGATTCTTGACCAGACTCACTTGAGCTCTGGAAGGAGATGGATAGCTTGAGGGACTGTGTATCAGAGAAGGGGGGTCATTCTCTTAGGTTGTGAAGGCTGGGAGAAGAGAGATGGTGTACTTTGGATTGTTGTGAGTGTTGAAAGGCCTATGATAGCTTGAGTGTTGAAAGACCTATTAGTTATGAGATTGATGACAGTTCGGATAGAACTTTCCACAACTGAGAATCCTTGGATTTTCTAGTAGGGATATTTCCTCACCAGTAGCACTAGATCGCCAGAGAGAAATGGGATAGCCTGAGGGAATGCATGGAAGAGAAGGGTATTTGTTTCTTTGGGTTGTGTAGGATGAGGGGGAAAGAGAGCTGGAAATTCATATCTTTTGTGTGGTTGGGAAACCTGGGAGCTATTTAACCAACTACTGTGCATTTTATATTTCTCCTAGGACCCATCCTTGTGGATTCATATCCTTGGCTCAGGGGTGACCTGCAGTTGAGAGTAAAAGAACAGTAGTGTCTATGGTTGGGAGGAATGTCCTTGGTCTACAACCAGTTGGTGAATGTTTACTTGAAAGATAAGTGCTCTATGTGTTTTATGTATAATGTTATTCCGATGTGTATTTAATTATCTATGAGTTATGTATTTTAATGTGCCTATCTAATGGTTAATTTTTGTGCATGGCACATTGTTTAATTCTTTATAATATATAACGGATCTTGTCTTATGCATGTGATTTCCATGCCTCTAACATTAACAATAAGTCCTTTGAATTCAAGATAGGTTTAGAGAACTGAGTCTTGGGACTGCAACATGCCCCACCTACTGGTGGGTGGGTGTGTTGCAGCCAGATTAAGTGGCGTAGCCCGGCTTGTGGGTGGTTGGGTATATTACAGATTTGTATCATAGCTATAGGTTGAAACATCGGGTCGGTATGGGATGGATTTGTTGGCCAGATTCTCATTGTTGAGATTGATTTATGACCTTGAAATCATGAAGCTCACGAGGAATGGCATTGCAGAGTCTGCAAAAAATATAGAACGTTAGAGATCCTTTGTAAGGGATCAAAGGATCGTGACCGTCCCTTTCGAATTTGGGAGCGATTGCCACTGAGGGATAAAGAGAGATTTGGATCGTTGGATCGAAGGGTAGGTGAACAAGGGTCCTCCGATGAAAGTGAAACCAAAGGTTGGGGTAAGGTTAAGTCCCATCCATCAGATATAGATTGTTGATCGTAAGTTGTCAATCGAGGCCAAGAATGAAAGGTAAGACTTCGCAACTGTGATGCTTCGAAGATCTTGGTAGGTAGGAAAATTTTGAACTGCCAAAGGCCAAATTCGTGAAGTCCCGTCAGCCTTCCTAATTGATGGGAGGCACGGAGGGATATCCTTCATCGATCATGGTCACTCGATGTTGACCACTTTGGGATTTTTCATTACGGGAGTTTTAAACCTTGTTGAACTGCTATAGCCCGGACCCCCAGAGCATCGGAGTCCTAGAATTCTCGTCGACCGTTAGATCGAGGGAAGGAATTTGGGAGTGTTGAGGGTAGTCAGATCAAGCAGTGGTAGAAGGGTAGAGAAGTTCGATCTTTAGAATTTATCCAGTCTGAGGAATACTAAGTATGTTGCAGAGAAAAACCTCGAAGCGTCGGAGCTCTAAAGTGCAAATTCAGGAAGTGTAAATCCGAGAGATCATGCGAACCATTAGATCTGGAATTGTGATTGTGGATCGTCTATGTGGTAGATGATGTGGCTTATGCCACATGGCAGGGGTGCCATGTAGGGACACGTGTCACCCAGATTTGGCACTTTTTGGATCCAGATCTGTTAATTGTTTAGTGACATGTGGCACATGTTCCACAGGTCCATGTCACCCTAGGTGACGTCAGTGTGCCATGTCATCTCTGGGAGTATGTGACTCCAAGGGTTTCCAGGTTTCTACTAGTGAAAATTGGTGAAGCCCAAAGTCGCGAAGACACATATACCATCTATCGGAGATCCCTTCAAGACCTCTCTCAACTATTGGATCAAGCATAGAGAGAAAAGGTAAGTACTTTAGAGGATTTTCACTCTGGGGAGGTGGAAGAATTAGGAATGGAAATATCCCAGAGCCCTAGAATGCCGAATTTTCGAATTGGTTGAGATTCATCTGTCTCAATGCTTGATTAAGTCTTGACCATCTGTTTAATCTGTGGATGAATAGGGTAAGTAATTTAGAGGATTGTCACTCCAAGGAAGTGCAAGACTCAAGAACAAAAATATCCAGGAGCCCTAGAGTGTCTAATTTCCAAATTGCTTAAGATTCATCCGTCTCAATGTTTGATTAAGTCGTAGCCATTGATATCATTGAATCCTCCATATGAGCGAAGGATCGTCCATTCGGTAGGAGATTAAACATCGACCATAATTTTTTTCTAGTGGAGTTATTAAAGGCTTCGACGAAGTGTAAATCTTGAGGAAAACATAAGTTGACAGGGGAAAACAGTCAAAGGTCGAAGTCTAGAGGACTTGGTCTCAACATCGGTCCCATGCTAAGGTAAAAAGGTCCTAGAAGTAAACCATCCCTCAAGCTTGGTGTTTGCGCAAGCTCTCGTGTGGGAGAACATAGAGAAAGGCACTAAAGGGTGATTAAGACCACAGTTTCGAGCCTTGGTCATGTGAAACTGGGTTTGAAGGAAGTTCCTTTGCAGTTTTCATTTTTTCTGTATCAACTAAGGGGAATAAAAGTGGTTTTTTAGGGAGCCCTAAATTTCATCTCTGATATCTGATTGGGGAAAGAGTATAGTCGTTGGAAAGTTGATTCAAAGGATTTAGAGGAAAATAACAGGGAACTGTTATAATATGGAGATTGATATAATTTTCTTAATGAATTAAACATAAAAGGTACCTATAAATTTAATTGAGAATTTTGTATGATATGTATAATTCTAACAAGATGATTGCTTGCATATTTTGGCAAGATTATAGGTATAATCAGATCAATTCTAGTCTAGGATCAGATGTTAGGGTCATGGAAGCATGATAGATCTTACAGAATTTGGATGAGGAAATCAAGAGCTACAGAGAAAGTAATGAAAGGTGGACAAAGAAACCAAGAATAGTGGAACAAAAGTATTAGTCAACAACCAAAGAATCTGAATAAACTACAGGTAAAACAAAATCAAGAGTCTTCACATAGGATATGAAGCTAGCATGTTAAAGATGACATGGATGGGCATAAAAGGAAAAGTATGACTTCTAATCCTTGAAGGAAGAGAGGTGTAGACCATTACAAACCTTAAGTGTGAAAGAAATCCACTTCTGATATCAGAGTTTGCAATGGAAGCAAGATGCCAATGTAGAGAAATTGAATGCCCTCTCACTTGAAAAGTGTCGTTGAATGAAAATGGACATCCATTGGGGAATGGTATTAAGTTTGAAAGGTATGGTTTCACAAGGAAATGTTAATGAAATAACCTAATGGACAACTAGGAGTAACAGTGTTTGATTCCATAGTGTTTTGATAGTAGAGTGATGGAATGTTTTTAGCTACTTCATTCCAGGGTGCATAAATGTCTCATAAAGGTAAATTTTGGATATGAATACCCAAAAGGAGTTGTTGCAATCTGAGTACACTGGTTGGATTGTAGAATGGACAAGGGGAACTTGGCTGGAAAGTATTCAGACCAAGGAACCATAGTGCAAAATGGGAGCACAGAAGGGAGAAATGATTTGAAGGAGTTCAAGGACAACCAGCTACAACATAAATAGATAAATAAATAAGTGAAAAAAAAATCCACTAGAGTGGATGAAGCATACAATGAAGTTAAAATGCATATGCATTAGTAGAAATGATGATAGTAAATGCTTGGTGCATATGGATGTGTAATTACACATGCTTGGATATGCATATAGTGTGCTTGTGAACTTAGAATAGTCTATTATTATGAAATAATGATTGAGTATGACTAATGATGGATTATGTACTCAGGAAAAATGATATAGCAGGGTTAACGATGTGGATGTTGTTGTTGCTTATGATTCCCATCTAGGTGAAGACCCATGAGGGTGGCATGAATGGTGATCAAAATGATGAAGGAGGAAGTCTGTGAGCCTCTACAAATATCAGTTGGTCAGATAGAAAAAAGTAGGTTGATAACAACCAGGAAGGTATGCATTTAGTTTTGTTGATGCATACATGTTGAAGGGGATTGAGGTAAGAATTCCCTCAGTTAATTTTCAATATTTAAATTGATATGTAATGACCAAAGGCCTAGAGTATGTAAATGGTGTTGATGCTAGAATGCATTTAGATAAAATTTTGGTTGCATATTATGTTATGATTGGTTATGGGATCATAATGGGTTAATTCAGGAGACATACTCCTATAACAATGAATACCCATAGATCTAGTCATGTCTGAGACCATAATATGGTTGGATATGGAAGGGATATAGTGTTATGTAAGTGCTCAATGGTATCTACTATATATATGATGTTTGGACTGCAACCTCCTTGTCGACACTAAAGAGTACTTGAGAATTATATTCTTGGTGTTGTGTTTGGGTTGAAAAGGAAGGTATCCAAATAGTTAGGAAAATAGTAGGAAGTGTGTGAATGATGTGTTGAGGTGATGGCCAGACCTTCAAACTCGTCGTGATGGAATGCATGACAAGGCTATGTGGTATTATGTAGTTGATGCATGAATTCATTATATATATATGGCCATGGGTATTGGCACATTGATTGTTATTTTATTTAGTAATTAATTGTTGCATTATGAAAAGCCTGTGATGTTGAAAATGTGTAATGATGGATAGATGCATTATATTTAATATGAGTAATAGATGAAGGTGATTGGATTGTTGTTGTTACAATTCCAAAATCAATTTTTGGCAGTATTAAAAACATTACAAGTGATAATACATGAATCATTGAATGCAATGGGGTGAATGCATGTATATATTATATAATATAGAAATGATTATGCTAACAGCTAAAATGATGTGAGTATTACTAACTCATGAAGTTGAAAACACTTCAGGAACTGTTATATATCACAACAAGAAAGTTGCAGGTTAAAGTAGCTATACAATGATAAATTACAGAAAAGTTGTGTTGGGGGAGACAGAGTAATAAAAATATTTTTGGATAGAAGAAAGAAAATATTGGATGATAATACATGTGTAAAGAATGATGGGTTCATTCCATTCAATATTCGAATTCCATTTAATGTCAAGAATTGATGGAAGTAATTGAGTTGTAGTTGTAAACAATTCTGATATCACTTGTTACCATGAATATCTAACTCATGAAGTTGAAAACACTTCAGGAATTGTTATATATCACAACAAGAAAGTTGCTGGTTAAAGTAGCTACACAATGATAAATTATAGAAAAGTTGTGTTGGGGGAGATAGAGTAATAAAAATATTTTTGGATAAAAGAAAGAAAATATTGGATGATAATACATGTGTAAAGAATGATGGGTTCATTCCATTCAATATCCGAATTCCATTTAATGTCAAGAAATGATGGAAGTAATTGAGTTGTAGTTGTAAACAATTCTGATATCACTTGTTACCATGAATATATATATATAGCTTGTACATGAGATATTGACAATTTGTTTGGCTGAGGAATATTGAAATTGTGGGAAGAAAGGGTCTTGGATATGGCATTGTTGTAATCCCATAAAGAAGACCAATGCCTATTGCTGCAAGAGCCAAATTATTATGAGCATAAGATCATTTATGGAAATTTTATTTTTCCTATATAAAATAGTTTTGGAAATTATAATTTAATAAATTACTGACAAATTGTTTTGGATGATTGTAAATCGAGAAAATTGTAGGTAGGATGGTCTTGAATATGGAAGGGATGTAACCCCATAAGGAAGACTGGTATCTACAACTGCAAAGCCAAACATTATGAGCAGAAATCTCATGTTTGGAAAATTTTGTTTTTCTGTATAAAACAGATTTGACATTTTTGATTGAAATGGTTATAATGATATCTCATGATGATTGTATGTGTACAATACAAATGAGATGTTGGATATGCAAGTTGGAAAACATGGAAAAGGATAATGTTGTGACATGAGAACCCCGTGTCCCTGGAAATATTCTTGTGCAATAAATCCTTGGCTAGGCAAGATGGATCGCCTAAGGGACTGTATAGCAGAGAAGGTGATACTTGAGCTTGGGCCTGGAAGGTGAGTGACCGCAAGGAAGATGAGACTTTGATAGTTCTTGTAAACTATTGATTGGAAGCATGCACACAATGGGTATGTCAAGGAAAATAGTGATCCAAGTTAAAGAGAAATCCATATGGATGTAGATCCATGAACCACACAGATAAGTATTGTACTAGATTATGTAAATTTACTCTTAGATTGTGAACAAAAATAAAAAAATTATGCACAAATTGTGAATTGGAATGTTCATTGATTTGAAATGTTGTAGGAAAACGATGAATGTTGAGGATCTATAAAAGTACCAAACTATGAGGGAAAAGAAGAAGGTGATCCTCGAGCAGCTGAATTACAAAGGCATGGAATGAATAAAGTTCAATGGACTTGTTGTAGCTGGAGTTTTGGAAGTCACAACTCTGAAAATTCATGGACGAGTGCATTGGAGCCCTGGCGAGAAGTGGAACAGCCTGAGGGACTGCATGGTAGAGAAAGGGGGTCATTTATTTGGGTTGTGCAAGGCTGAGAGGGAAGGAGAGTTTGCTGGTTGGAACTATTGCCAGAAATATAAATTATGAAGATCATTATACATGGTTTGAGTTAGAATGCTTATGTATACATGTTTAATTTTTGGCCAGAGTGCCTATGTATATAAGAGTTGGTTGGAATGCCTGTGTGGATTAAGGCCAAAGAGCCTAGATTTGCAATGTTAATAACATTGGAATGGTGTTGTGCATTGAGGACAGTGCCAAAATAAGGGGAGGGGGATGTAATGCCCCGGTTTTAACCCTTATGAACTAAGAATGTATTATGTAATTATGACTTAGGTTAGTGATCCAGTAAGGTTGAAAAGGGGCCAGAGTGCCTAGGAAATGTAATACTTCATATATGTTAATAAAAGACACAGTTGGCTACAAGATGGACAAGAAAAAAAGAGATAGGGGGATATGATTCCACGACAGAGGGGGCTTGAGGGGCTAAGTCTTTTTATTATTATTTTATTTTACCCATAAATGATTTTATGGATAAAAGGGGTTACACGAGATTCTTGGGAGGGAGGCCATGTGGCTCTTGTCTTCATGTAATTTAAACATCCCTTGGGGGTTGTTTTGGGTCTTCTTCGTATTCTTCCCCTTGTTCTTCTTCTTCTTCCTTATTCATCACTCATTCCATCAATTTTGTGTGCTCTTGTTATGAGCATGGATTCAAATGGTTTTTTGGGTGACTCTTGGTTAATTTTTCTCATAGTTGCAAATCATGAGAGTCCCATCATGGAGATTCTTGACCAGAAGCATTGGAAGCCTAGAAGGAGATGGAGAGCCTAAGGGACTAAATAGTAGAGAAGGGGGTCCATTCTCTTGGGTTGTGCAGGCTTGGATAAGAGAGATGGTGTACTTTGGACCATTGTGAGTGTTGAAAGGCCTCTGATAGCTTGAGTGTTGAAAGGCCTGTTAGTTATGAGATTGATGGCAGTTCAGATTGAACTGTCAACAACTAAGAATACTTGGAGTTTCCAGTAGGGATATTTCTTGACCAGTAGCACTAGATCCCTTGAGAGAAATGGGACAGCCTGAGGGACTGCATGGCAGAGAAGGGTGTTCATTTATTTGGGTTGTGCAAGCTAAGGGCAAAAGAGAGCTAGAAATTTGGATTTGTTGTGTGGTTGAGAAACCTGAGAGCTAGTTAGCCAACTCTCTATGTTTTATATTTTTCCTAGGACCCATCCCTGTAGATTCATAGCCCTGGCTTGGGGGTGACCTGTTGTTGAGAGTAAAAGAACTGTAGTGTCTATGGTTGGTAGGAACGTCCTTGGTCTGCAGTCAATTGGTGAATGTTTACTTGAAAGATAAGTTCTCTCTATGTTTTATGTATAATGTTATTCCACTGTGTATTTAATTATATTTGAGATATGTATTTTAATGTGCATGTTTGTTGGCTATTTTCTGTGCATGGAACGTTGTTACTTCTTTATGTTGTAGCGAGGATCTTGTCTTATTCATGTGATTTTCATGCCTCTAACATTAATGAGAATTCCTTTGAATTCGAGATAAGTTCAGAGAACTAAGTCTTGGGACTGCAGCATGCCTTGCCTGTTGGTGGTTGGGTGTGTTTCATCCATATTAATTGGCATAGCCCAACCTGTGGGTGGTTGAGTATGTTATAATAGTGTAGCCATGAAGAATTGGGAGAAATTGGGGAAAAGTCTGAATTTCTGCAACAAAATTGGTTGACAATTCAACCTAAGAGTGTTGAAGTTTGGGTGCATAGGTCGATTCAATGTGCACCAGACCTAAACTGGTCATTAGGAAGAAAAAATTTGGGTTCCATGGCGTCCTTGGTAAAATTTTTGAAATTATGCATTTTTGGAAAATTAGAAAAGAATTTGAAATTTGGGAAATTTTGGGTATTTTATTGTACATGAAATCAACATGACATGGAGGACACATGGTAGTGACATGGAATATCTTATGTGGACTTCCTCGGTGGCAGGTTGATGGTAGCATTGGGTGGCATGGTGGAAAGTGATGTGGGAGCCACATTCGTAGGGTAGTATAGAAATACCATAAACCACTATCACATGGGTAGTGAGGCGATTTTGGCCAGAGGCCTTGTACCATGCGACACCACAAAGATTGTGCCACATGGAATGTAGTTTAGAATGTTGTGACTAAAGGTTTTTTAAACCTCGGGCACTTTTGGGATGCGAGATGACCTTTTGTCCATTGATCTCACCTGATCTCCACCGTCGGAACTAGTAGACATGCAAAATTCGTGTGCACCCAGGTAAAGGTCAAGGATGGAACCCACCCATTCATATATACAATGAAGAGGTTCCAAATGGAATATTATAGTTAGTGTGGGACCTTTGTCCCATCCAAGGTCAGATGTGTGTCACCTAGGTAAGTGGGGCTCATAAAATATTATATTTTATTAATGTTCAAGGCCAGTGTAAAAGGTAAGAGAAGAAAGATGATGGCAGTTGATGGGGTAGGAATAGGTAGGCCAAGAGGGTGACATGGAATCATCTCAGGGTGCCATGTGGACCTATAATTCCACATTAGCAGCCATGAAAACAAGGATTCCATGTAGGAAAAATTGTTCCAGAGTGTAAAAAAAAACTATGGGACCAAAATCTTATTTCGGCCATCATTAGAGCAGATTAATTTAGATCAAGATGAAACTTCTGGGTTTTTTCCACAGTGAAGATATATACAGAAGTGCCAAATAGGGCCATTTCCCATTTCTGCTTGGATTTGTCAAAAATTGCAAAATAATGGTATTTAAAGATCTAGGTCCAGATTATTGTCAGAGGTACAGATCAAACTAAAATTCTTTGAGAGAGTCTAGAAAGTAGGAACATAAGTAACCCAGGAAGGAATTGAATAAATCTAAAGGGTTTTAGAATGGGGATGTTGAAATAGGAAAAAATCCACTATTATGGACCACTTTGTGGGGATTTTGGGGATTTTCAAAGGAGGAAAAGGATCTCTAGATGGAAAATATGGAAAATCCTATTTGCTCAAATTTTTGTATACTCACCAAGGAAGACAAATTTGGTTTATTGAAAACTCTCCAAAAGTGCATAGTTAAGAAGATAACATGTTTGGCTAAAAATTCTAAGTCTAGGAAAAGGTGCAAATTAGCAATATTCAGATGGACATAACTTTCCACTCAGAACTCAGGATTGAGCAAGAAAGTAGTCACTGGAAATATATTGGAGAGGAGAATACATCTCTTAACCCATTAAATTGATTTGGATAGCACAAGTTATAGATAATGAAAAATAAGGTGATTGGTGGCATTAAAGAGAAGAAAGACTTACATATTGTTTTCCAAAATTGTGTACATATATATTTATCTATCAAAAATTTATTTGCATGCACATTTTCTTGCATATTTAGAGGTACACAAAGGTAGATTGGTTCCTATATGATAACTACATTGATGGAATATTCCCAAGGGTCCCATAGTCATGGAGAGGAATTCAGAGGGCTACATGTTAGCATGGGAAATGCTAAGAAAGAATATAATGGAAGAAGAGAGAGGGAAGAGCCTGTAACTGTGAGAAGCCTACAAAGACAAGTGCAAAGTTATAGGGCAGATAATGAGAATATTATGAAGGCTCGGGAAGAGATACTTCAAATCTTGAGCATGCTACAAAAGAAAGTCAATAAAGACTCTAGCACAAAGCAAGAAACTAGTGTTAGACAAGTGAAATCATCTATGTCCCATAGTAGAAGGGATGAGAATTGGAATGACAGGTAGTCAAGGATCTTTATTAGGCACCATAATTCCCTAAATAAATCCACAAGGGTAGATCATGCAAGTGTAGGGATAAGGAGTAGCCCAAGTGTGTCCCCTGTGAGGAGACAAAGGAGAAGGCTTGAGGGATAAATATTACAAGGTGAAATTAGGAAAATAAAGCCACCAAATTTCAATGGTGAGCATAGAAAGGGGGAAGAGGATGAGGCCTAGCTGCTGGAAATGAAGAAATACTTCTAGTTGCATGATTATTCCTCCAGGGTAGAAACAATAATTGAAAACCACCACTTGCAAGGAAAGGAAGCCATGTGGTGGGATCATCTTAAGCAAGCAAAAAACCTTGATGAGAGGAAGGTCTCATGGAGGAAGTTCAAAGGATATTTCTAAGAGAAATATTTCTATGAGCATTATTATGAGATAAATATGAAAGTGTTCTTTGAACTCAAGTTGGGAAGCATGAAAATGGAAGAGTATGAGAATAGGTTCTTTGAGTTGTTGAAGTATGTGGACTTCATAAACAATAAGAAGGTCAAAATACAAAGTTTTATAAATGGGCTACCCTCTTTCTACAATGACACGATACAATATGATAACCCCAAAACTTTGGAGGAGGCCATAAAGAGAGCAAAGTAGAGGGAATCCAGTCTTCCAAAATACTTGGAATGACAAGATGAAGGGTAAAACGGAACAAAGGAAAAAAAAAAATTAATCACCATTTTTCAAGAGAAAATCACAAGAAAATCAACAAGAAAATTCAACCCAAATTAGCACAAGACAACATATACATTTGGGAAAAGTCCAAGGAAGAAACATGTACAATGTTGTTGATGTGAGGGAAATCACTTATATAGGGACTTCCCTCACAAAGGTGAGAGAATGAGGACTATACACAATAGGCAAGGGGGTAAAACAGTTGAAGACATGGGAGGAAGCATGCCTATGATTTATGCAGTCTTGGACAACAAGCAAGAAAAGTATCAATCCCCCATGATTGAAGTAGAAGGTAATATTGATAACCAACCCATCACAATTTTAATTTATTCTGGAGCTAGCCATAGTTACATAAACTCTAACATTGTAGAAAGTTTTCATTTGCAAAGGAGTAAACATAAAAAATCTTGGCTAGTTCAGTTAGCCATAGGGGCTAAGAGAAAGATCAATGAGTTGGTTAAAGATTTTCCAATAGACATGAATGGACTTGGCACAAATGTAGATGTGAGCATCATACCATTTGGCTCATATTATTGTCTAATTGACATGGATTGGTTGGAGAAACACCATGTTGTCCTAGAATGTTACAACAAGACAATAACTTGTCTTTATGAGGATGGACAATTGGAAAAGATTGAAGGGATTTCGAGAGGTGTGGTTTCTAGATAAATTTCAGCCATGCAACAGAAAAATAGTTTTAGGAAGGGATGTCAAATATTTTCATCCCATAAGGAAGAGGAAGCTAGAGATAAGGGGGGAAGTATTGAAGATCATCTAGTCTTAAAATATTTTGAAGATGTTTTTGGGGAGATCCCAAGATTGCCACCAAAGAGTGACATTGATTTCTCTATTGATTTGGTGCTAGGAGTTGCCACAGTGTCCAAGACACATTATAGAATGGGTGCACCAGAATTAAAAGAGTTGAAAATGAAACTTGAAGAACTTTTGAAGAAGGGGTATATATTCCCAAGTGTGTCACCTTGGGGAGCCCTAGTTATTTTTGTAAAGAAGAAGGATGGAACCTTAAGGATTTTTATGATTTCAAGCAACTGAATAAGGTCACAATAAATAAAAAAATATCATTTTCCAAGGTGTTATCACTGAAAATTCGTCCGCACATGGCGACAAGAACTCAGCATCGTCAAACAGTAATGAAGTCATTCATGGCACTGACTTAATTTCACAGCATTGCAAAAAGGTCAAAAACTATACAAAGTAACCAAAAATTGAAGGGCGCTTTACAGAAGTTTGGTGCGCGCGCACATGCGTGGAACAGGAACGTACCATGCGCGCATACGCGCACGATGCGCAGTTGTTGGCGAAAAAACCCGCACACCTGCTAAACGGTGCATTTATTGAATTGGTCGGCCTCCCAACCACTTATGGATCAGCTCCCAAGCCGATTTGACCCTCAAATCTGAGCTGAATCTGCATGGTAGGCTGGTCAAAGACCTAATGAAGCCCTAAAGAGCCCCTTTTCACACTTCAAANGAGTTACATAATCACCCAATGCAATGCTATAAAAAGCCATGAAGAAACATCATTTTCTCAAGGAATTTCATGTAATGTTATGCTACTTAGATTGTTTTAAGGACTCACTCCTTGACAATAACACATTAGCACCATTTCATTGAGCTATCCACCTCTCCATTGAGTGTATGTGCTAGGAGTTCTTTCACCGTCATTCTCATTTTCTTATTGTAAGGAGAGCAAGTTTGTGAGGGCCTCAAGAGCCTTCCATTGGAGAAAGAAGGGACTCATAGTCCCCTTTCTTCATTGTGATTTGATTTCATCAATTGATCAGCCTAAAAACATTGGTGATATTGGTCTTTTTGTGTTTGTTATTTCTTTATCCATATGCTTATGATTTTAGTTTGTATTAGTTTAATTCTTTCTTATAGTTTTGTTGTTCTTTCTCTAACTCTTTCCTCTACAGATGTCATGCTCAGCAAGACCCAACTGGACATGTAAGAACCCTTGATTTTCTCACCAAGTCAACGAAAAGGGTGAAAATAGATTGGCGACCGTACTGGGGAGAAGGTATCAATTCCTCCCTCATTTGGGTTTATTTTTCTTTTCTTTTAGTTTGTTTAACTTGCAGGTACACAAACCGGCCTCTGTCGACCTGCTAACCAGTCAATTCAAAGGAGAATTGAGATAAATCCATCCAGATTTTCTTTCTCGGCCGTTTGTCACAGGTGTGCGGGTATTCCACCCCAAAGATGTGCATCGTGCACGCATGCGCTTTCGTAACAGCTTTTCTCTGCGTGCATGCACTTTCTGTCTCAACTCTGCTCACGCGCCTGCGCTCTGTGCACCTCTGTCTGCACTAGAGGCCGCGATTTGATTAAAAATTTTCATTGTAAGTTCTTTGGATGTTGGAAAGGCCATCTGCCTTCTTAAATATGTTGTCAAAAATGTTGTAAAGCCACATTACACTTAGTCCCCTCATAATATAAAGGGGATAGTCAAACAAACATAGGCACTTAGGAGGATAAATATCAATTTCCCTTCTTTTCTTTTTGCCACATGGATGGCTATTTTTGATTTACAAACATAAGTGGACAATCATATTTAATCACATCTAACTCACATTTGGGACTAGAAATTGAAGTAACAATCCTTGAGTATGCTCTTCTCTCGCACCTTCAAGTGATCTTGAGAATCAGAAAAAGATTGTGAAAAACAATATCATCTCCCTTAACAAAATTTCAAAACCTTTAGGAGAGGACAAAGGCCCTTTTGGGACCCCTCTTAGTTTCATTTTTCAAACATATCTTAAATTTTTAACGGGCCCACACATGCCCACATGTCACAAAGATAGGATAGTGTTTAGAATTTTGCTTTCTTAGATCAAAACACTAGGAGAGTTTAAAGGTTTGTAACGGGCCCATACATGCCCACATGTTCAATCTAGGATAGTTTCATGCTTTTTCTAGATTACCTCACACATAGGGAGTTAAAGGATAGTAACGGACCCACATGTCCACATGCTAGCTTCCTAGGGATTTTGAATTCCACAAGGTTGTACCAATGATATCTAGCTAATTAGGTAATCAAACTCTTGTAAAGACCAAGCGAAGTCCACATGCAGCAAGGTGACATCTAATTAACTAAAATTTGGCACACTCTCACTCACACACAAAAGTCACTTTGCACTCACAATAGCTTCTTCTCGAAATGTGGAGGTCTAAGTACGTTTCCTCCAAAAGGGATTCTAAAAAAACCCCATCTTTTCTTGACAGAACTATCCACTCCCACTTTTAATCAAACGAGGTTGGTTTTCACCCCCAGCCTCACAAAACAACTTCATCTAAAAACTTTCTAAAAACTCACTAAGTTTTCCTCCACAGGAGGTGCCAAAATAAATTTTTAGTCTAGGTAGGATTTCGGGGATAGGCATCCAAATAACTCCCCGTTATTTGGTTCTCACATTTTCAAACATAGAGGTTGACAAATAGGGAACTTCAAATCCTCCAAGTCAAGTGTTCCAATCACCATAAGGCAGGGAGATACCCATGAAGGGTCGAAGGCCGAGGTCCGGTTGTTCTGTGTGTCCCCCCTAGAGGCACCCACCTCTTGGACGGGATCCAGCCCGTGACCCATTTCTTAGGCCGAAAATCTAAATGTCACACTTTGACCGAGGTACCTAGTGACCAACTTTAGGACATCTACCCAGGTGGCGATTGTGGGCTGCAATTGCACCTT
>ML781059.1:155320-175397 GCA_009831015.1 Picea engelmannii
AAGAAGGGACTCATAGTCCCCTTTCTTCATTGTGCTTTGATTTCATCAATTGATCAGCCTAAAAACATTGGTGATATTGGTCTTTTTGTGTTTGTTATTTCTTTATCCATATGCTCATGATTTTAGTTTGTATTAGTTTAATTCTTGCTTATAGTTTTGTTGTTCTTTCTCTAACTCTTTCCTCTACAGCTGTCATGCTCAGCAAGACCCAACTGAGCATGTAAGCACCCTTGATTTTCTCACCAAGTCGACGAAAAGGGTGCAAACACAAGGATTGATGATATTTTTGATTAGTTGAAAGGTGCGAGAATATTTTCCAAGATTGAATTGAGAACAGGGTATAATCAAGTGAGGATAAAGGAATAATATATCAGCAAGACAACGTTCAGAACAATATATGGGCATTATGAATCCACAGTAATGCCATTTGGGCTATCAAATTCCCCAACTAATTTTATGTTCCTGATGAATGGAGTGTTCAGATAGTACTTGGACAAGTTTGCAATTGTTTTCTTAGATGCCATTCTAATATACTCCAAGATAGAATAAGAACATGAGAAAATTCTCAGAATGGTGTTGCAATTTTTGAGAGAGAAAAAGTTGTATGTGAAGTTAAGTAAGTGCATCTTTATCAAAAAAATATTCACTACTTGGGGCATATTATTTCAGCAGATGGGATAGCATTTGATCCTAAGAAAATAGAGACCATTAGAGATGGCCAACACTAATAAATGTCACAGAGGTCAAATATTTTATGGGTCTTTTTGGCTATTACCAAAGATTCATAAAGGGGTTTTAAAAAATTGCAAACCCAATAACTTCTTTGCAAAATAAGGGAGTGAAATTTGAATGGACTCCCAAATGTGAGGAAATGTTTCAACGGTTGAAATATATTTTGACAAGTGCACCAATATTAAAGATTGCATACCCAAATGGATACTTTGTAGTGTGCACAGATGTGTGCAAGGAAGGTCTCGGTGGAGTCCGCGGTCAAAAGGATCATGTGGTATGTAATGAGTCCCATAAATTAAAAGATCATGAGAGGAATTATGCTACACATGATTTGGAGTTGGAAGCAATTTTCCATGCACTAAAAATGTGGAAAAATTACTTCATGGGAAGAAGATTTGAGATAAATATAGACCAATGTGGTCTAAAGCACTTGTTTGGACAACCAACATTAAATTCCAAACAAACTAGATGGATGGAATTTTTGAGTGAATATGACTTTGAAATCAAGCATATCAAATGAAAGGAAAATTAGGTGGCCAATGAACTTAGTAGAAGATCTCATGAAACACATACTCCATCCATCAATATGTTCAACACGAATTCAAAAGGAATAATTTTAGAGGCTACAAATTCAGATCAACAATATCTAAAAATAAAAGAGATATTACAGCAAGGCAATCTACAACAAAAATTTAATTATTATGAGTTGAAAGAGGATGGAATCCTCATGTACAAAGGAAAAATATATGTATCAAATTCAAGAGATATGAAAAATATAGTGTTGAGAGAAATGCACAATGTGTCATATGTTGGGCACCCAAGATATCAAAAGACAATTGCAGCAGTAAGAAGCCAATACTTTTGGCCAGGAATGAAGAAAGAAGTGGCTAGACATGCAGCAGGGTGACTACAACCATTTTTCCATTCCTGAGTGAAAATGGGAAGTGGTTACAATTGATTTCATTACAAAGATTCCTAGAACAATGAAGCATCATGATTCCATCATGGTGGTGGTGGTTAAATTAACAAAATATGCACATTTTATTCATGTGAAGACCACACACAAGGAAACAAACATTGTAAATATTTACATGAAGGAAGGTGTTAGGATACATGGAGTGCTTAAGGAAACTGTTTCAAATAGATATCCACATTTTACATCAAATTTTTGGAAAGGCTTATTCAAAATATTTGGGGAAAATTTAAACTATCTCCTAGAGCTAGATGGGAAAATAGGGAGGGCTAACAGAATCATTGAAGACATTCTCAGAATGTACATGATGGACCAGCCATCAAAGTGGAAAGACAATATCCACTTAGTAGAATTTACTTACAATAATGGGTATAAATCCTCACTAAAAATGAGCCCATTTGAAGCTTTGTATGGAAGGAAATCTAACACATCAGTGAGTTGGGATAACCTAGCAGGAAGAGATATCGTTGGGACAGAATTGTTAAAGGAAATGGAAGAACAGATGGTAAAGATCATGAAGAATTTAAAGATTTCACAGGATAGGAAGAAAAGTTATGTAGAAAAGAACATAGTTTTTAGATATTTTAAAGTGGGAGAACATGCTTTTCTAAAAGTGAAAGTGAAAAGAAGTTTGATAAGATTGGATTGTTTCCCAAAGTTGGCAGCAAGATATTGTGGGCCTTTTGAAATACTAGAGAAGATAGGGCCAGTTGTATACATGTTATCATTGCATGCATCCATGAGAGTGCATAATATTTTTCATGTGTAATTATTAAAGAAATATGTGCCTAACCACACAATTGATTGGACTGTGATCCAAGTGGAAAATGAAGGGGATTTTTCGGTGGAACTAATAAGCATCATCGACTGTAAAGTCAAATTTCTTAAGAAAAAATCCATACAGCTAGTGAATTTTCAATGGACCTACTATGGTCCTGAATATGCAACATAGGATCAAGAAGAAACTATGCGGGAGGAATACTCATAAATTTTCGTCAATTTTGAGGAAAATGAAAGATAAAATGCAATACTCCATTTTGGGAAGATAGAGTTATAGAACCACATCTTAGAGTCATATCCAACCTGTGCTTAGGGCCTTGATAAAAGAATGGCACATTCCTTGGGTTAGTCCTGATAAATGAATGGTGCATTCCTTGGTTAGCAGGTTGAGAGGAATACAAGACTTTGATTGGAACTGTTCTTCAAGTTGTTAAATTGTGGAATTTTATTTCTTAAATTATTGTGATATAAATTTGTATATGTAAATTGGCATAGTGTGCACCGAGGAAGGGGCACAATTGTAGGGGAGGGGGAATGTAGCATCCCCACTATAATCCTTATTTTAATTTATGCATAATGTAGATATGAATATGGCTATGGCCAAGCGATGTAATATGTGAATTGTATTTATGATTTTAATAAATATAATGTAATACCAGTTGTTGGGAATATGGACAGAGATGGGGGTTGATTTATTCACAAGATATGGGAATGTCTAGGAGTGTCTAAGAAGTGTCCAAGGAGTAAATTAATTGTGGGTATTAATCCAAACCCATATTTCTAAATTTTATTATCATTTGGCAAACCTTCTATTTTCTGGTTGAGTGTATGAGAGTCCAATAATTCAAAACATGTCAAGAGGTGGGTGTAGAAGTCACTTCCATAGTTATTGGAAGCATGGGGCTATAGTACAATCAACATTAGGCAAAGTGAGAAGTCAACTATCTTGGGAAAATAGAGGAAATTGGTATGGGAGAGAATAGGCAGTTTTAGACATTCAGTTTTGCATGAACAACAAAAGGGGAGAGTAAGGAAAAATAGAATTGGAGCTAGAAAAAGAAGGATGGATGAATTATGGAGAATGATGGAGCATTTTTTGAGCATTCTGGAGATGAATAATTGTTTGTTGTCATGTTCCTAGTAGTTTCCCTAGAAGTGAGTTCCCTTGAATTCCTAGCAGAGAGATTCATGGTTACCTATGCCAGAGAGACCCTGATAAAAAATGGAATTCATGATGGATTGAGAGCGGTGAAGGGGTACATTCTTTCGGTTAGGCATGTCAAAAGGAAGAGAGTTGGAGGAAATTCGAGATAGTTGTAGGAGAATACCAGTGGGTTGTGAGATTTAGAGTTGTGAGTGGACTGTTAGAGGCACCCTTCTCTTGTGGATTCCTAGGCCCATCTCAGGGGTGAATTTCTATTCAGATTTGGAACAACAGCTCTATGGTTGGGTGGAACGTCCTTCTCAAGTAACTGGTTGCACAAATTTTTTAAAAGATAATAATTGTTTATCTATTTCTCAATTTATTATGAGTGTAATGGTTGTGTTTTACCCTGTACATGAGAATGGTTTTTATGTGTTGTTGTACATGATTTTATGGCTACATTATTTTCTTTTAGAATTTTGTAGATGCATTTAGTCATGGGTATCGAAATCTAGTTAAATATGTGTTAAATTCATAGTTGTTAATCTATAGGAAATGAATTAGAAAGAAAATTTTCAAATTTATGTGTTTTTCTATAAGTAATGTTCCTCAGTTAAGATGGGGTACATTACAAGGAAAGAAGATATGGTTTTGAAGTATCGGCAAGGAAAGAATATGCTACATTGAAATGTTGGCAAGGAAAGAAGATCCAGTACCGAAACATTAGCGAAGTAAATATATCTTGCATAGAAATGTCGAAGAATAAAGGAGATCTTACACCAAAACATCGGCAAGGAAAGATTATCATGCACTAAAATGTTGGTGAGGAAATAAATATCTTCTCAACTCATTGAAATGTTGGTGAAGAAAGATCTTCTCCAATTGCTGAAATGTTAGCAAAGAAAGATCTTCTCAAGTCACTGAAACGTCGGCGAAGAAAGATCCTCTCAAGTTGTCAAAACATCGACGAAGAAAAGAGATATCATGTTGAAACATTAGGTAATAAAGGATATATTACGTAGAAACATTGATGAGGAAAATCGATTATGGTGTTGAAACATTAGTGAGGAAAAGTCGTTTAAGTGTTGAAATGTCAGCGAGGAGAAAATATCTTTGATCGTCAATAAAGGGTGTGTATCGATGAGAGATAAAGGTCTTTGATTGTTGATAAATAAGAAGATAAGGAAAGGATAAGAGAAGAAATAGAGAAGATAAATAAAAGAGATAAGAGAAGAAGAGAAAGAGAGGAGGAGAAGGAGGAGGAAAGGGAAGGAGAAAAATAGAAAAGTTTACCAAAAGAAGTCTAGAGACAAAAATGTGTTTTGTCCATAATGAGATCATTTCAACTCAGATTCAAATGAAATTTAAGGGGTATGTCTACAATAATGAGGTATACAAGAGTGTCAGTGAAGGACACTGTCTAATTTTGTTTCAATTTTCCAAAAAATGCAAATTAGTGGGTTTTGAAGATAAAGGTCATGCTCAATGACCGAGACCAAATTAAGGTGAAATTTTTATGGATAGCTCAAAAAGAAGGCATGAATAGACCTAATTGGGAATATTTAAAAATTCAAAATGGTTTGGGAGTGGAGATGTCGAAACAAGGAAAAATCCACATTTTCAGGCACTTTTTGGGGATTTTTGAAATCTTCAGAGGAAAAGGGACCCCTAATCACGAATCTAGAAAATTTTATGTAGTTAAAAATTTATCTACTCATAAATATAGACAACTTTGACTTGAGGGATTTTTTTTCCAGTTTTGCTCTGTTTGGGAGATGGTGGTTTTTCACTAAAAATTCCAAGTCTGGAGAAAATGTAAAAGGACAAATTTCTCAAATCCAGATTGATGCAAAATTTGGGTGGAGTATAACATCCTAAATATGAGAGTTTTTATGTATTAAAAATTAGGAATACTATCAACGCTTGATATAAAAAAAAACTTAGTTCTCTTCAGATTTATTTCTCCAAGAGGAAGAAGTTAGCCTTCGATATTTATTCTACCAGTGAAATAGGTAAAAAAAGGGTGAAACTGTAGTTTTTAGAGAGAAGTAACTTTCATATTTGAAATGAGAACAAGGCATGAGTATAACCTTTAGAAAGTTAATATAGAGGATAGGATGAAGAAAGGTTTAAGTTTTCTAGGGAAGTATTTGGTTGTTTCATAAAACTATAGGAAAAGGAGAAATTGAACTCTATGAAACATGTAATTTCTCAATGTGAAAGCTTTCCAAACAATCTTAATTTTGGAAAAACATTTCCATATGTTAAGGGTAGATTCCAAAGGTGAGTATTGTTTCAGAAAGAGTGATAATACTCATGATAATTCCTATGCAGAGGTATAGAGGAAAATTTGGAAATGTTATAGCCTGGTAATGGGAAAAGGCGTTGAGCTTTAATAACATGGTATTGTTGATGAGAATGGGAACACTCAAGAAAATAGTGTTGTGTAAATACATTGTTAACAAGGAGATTAGATTTCCTATGAATAATATTGTTTGGGTCTATTGCATATTATAATTCTAGGGTCTAATGGATAGGGAAGTAGGGCATAGCTTGTAAACTTGGTTGAGTCAATAAAGAGATTGCAGAGGGAAGTGTAGAGCTACAAAGAAGGTAATGGAAAGTGGATAAAGGACTTAGGAATAACATATCCAATTTAGTATTCAACTACTATAGGGTATGAATGAATTGCAAGGAAAAATTGACAAGAATTCTTGTGTAAAACATGAATCCAACAGGTGAAGAATTCCATTAACACTACAAGGAGAACACCTTCTTGTTGAGGTTTTTATGGAACCTCCCTGAAAACATTATCCCTTAGATGTTTATAGTGGAGGTTGTTAGAGGAGGTGGGAAGGTGGAGGTTTTTGTGAAGGTTTTTTTTTCGGTGTACCTTTCAATATTATATGCATCAGTGCACATCTAAAAATACCACACTGATGCTAAAATGATCAAACACATCATTACTGTTCATAGCGAAATTTGTTAGCAGACACAAGCAGTCAGAATTTTTTGCAGAGGTTTTTTTTTGGTGTGCCTATCAGTACTATACTCCCTTGTGTGCATCGAAAAATATTGCACCGGTAATAAAATTATCAAATGCACAGTTAATATTCATAGTGGAGGTTGTTAGCATACATGAGCGGTCGAAGTATTTTGAAAACAAATTTTTTGAGTGCGCCTATATGGTACATTCACCCCATGTTGATGGGGTTGAAATCAACCTTCAACAGTAAGGGGTTATCCCCGATGCACAGTCCCAATTAGACTATGCATCATTTGGTTTAGGAGACCCATCCGGAATTAGGTCCAGTTGCCATTGCTAGTTATGAGGGTGAAGATGAATGGTTATGTAATGTAAATATGTATATGAATACTATGTATGAAAATAAATATACTCTACTTATAATCTATCCTATCCTATATAAGAGTGATCTGAAGTAACCAAAATCAGATGCAATGAAACTAAACTATACCAAAAACCTCACCCAGATAGCTGAAATAAAGGTGAAAAGTTAGAAACACATGCATACATACATATAGCCAGAAAAGTCAAAATTATATTTCTGCATACATAAAAACTCATGAGTTGATGACTTATAAATATAAGAAAGAATAGCAATACTGAAAAAATGACATTGAATGCATTGGATTAGTCTATAAGAAAACATTTTCCTTACATTCCATGTGATCATCATACATTCCTCTTGAAACAATCCAGAATAAAAACACACACACACACAAATTCTTCTCTCTTTAGAAAATTGTCCCTAAGGGCTTCTCAATATTCATTAATACAGTATATATCCTTGAATTAGTTATTGAGTTTATACAATTCTTAAGAGTCGTTTCAAAGTGGGAATTTTCCTATATTTATAAAAAAAAATCTTACTCTCTCGTGACTTCTTGCATTCCCTTTAACTAAATGTTACAAGACATCTCGTATTCCCTCTACTTGATGACATGTGTACATAGTAAAGATAAAATTGGAAGTAGTTCAGAAAAGACAAAAAGAGTGTAGGTAATAGCAATTTGAGTTTTCCATTTTGTCCTTTTACGGACTCTTGTCCTGGAGGTATGCTACCCAGATTTTTCTAGCTAATCATACAAGGATATGAGTCTGCGATATGCAAGCTCTTCTATGGTAGCTATATGCATATCTACATTTTCATCGAGGGTCAACATTTATTTTGATAATGTAGCCATGAATTCTTGAACCATAGTATGGACCTTTGTTGGTTGAATAAGGTGTTGTTCTATTAGGTCTGTTATTACTGTGGTGGCTAACTCAGTGACCTCTTGTATATGACTTGTGCTATCTTGTACCTTGTTGACAAGTTCCTCCATTACATGGTTCTTTCCAAGATCCTTTACTAGGGAATTTGGCATATATTAATCAACTCTTTCACTACCTTTTGTACACGTGAACAGATCTCCATTGAGCTTGTTGTTTCACAGTATGCCTTCTGTCCCGCTTGTTGGAAGCGATCTAGTGCATAGATGTTAGTTTTTATTTCCTTGGTTGAGGGACGATGGAGCTCAACATGTGCATCTAGGTTTTCTATGATCCATGTATCAATATTGTTCATGCTCTCCCAGATAGTGTTGAACTATGTGAGATTGGTTTGCACCATTCTATGTTGGTCTATGATGATAGAAACTATGTCCTAGAACATGTGCAGGTGAGCATACATGTCTATTATGTCTTCCTCAAGCTCAGTTCTAACCTTTTCCATGATATATTTAAATCTTTGTAGGTTTCCTTCATATACCTTTACTTGTTGAATCTTTTCTTCAAGATCCCTAATCCTTTCTTCTTTCTCTAGATTCGGTTGGCACAAGTTTCAGACATTGTCTTTTGTGGAGGTCATGAAGGCGGAGCCAGCGGAGGCTATGGAGATGGGGTCTCCTCTAACATCTCTTGTTACAGGGGTATGTGTAACCATCGAGATTGGGTCACCTCTCATTGTAGACACCTTCTTCACCTGTTCTTGCACGATTTTTCCCAAAGCTTTGTCATAGGTGAATTTCTTCAAGTTGGAGACCTTTGTTGCTTTAAACAAGGCTCGAAATCCCAGATCCACCCCACCAAGTTGGGATTGAGCATCGGTGCTTGTTGTGAATATCTTTGGTAGATCAGTGTCCATTGGGACTGTCTAACTATTTCTAGCTTCCTTGTCTTTTTTCCTTTGTTCTTCTTATGTTGCTTTGTTCGTAGCTTCCTTGACTGTCCTACGTGTTTATTATGCTTGTACTAATGCATCTACTACAGATTTTTCCGATGTTTCTTTTTTCTTTGCCTCTTTCTGGGAAGCTGCCTTTAATTTTTCCTCAGCTATGACTACTTTTTCTATGATTGTTGCATTGGTTTTATCTTTAGCTTTATCAGCTTCAGTCTTCCTTTTCTTTTGTGAGGCATCATTATTATTCTTGTAAACTTTCTCCTTGTCTCTTATTTTTCTATCGACCAATGTTTCATCCTCCTCTAAAGATCCAAACTGTGTAGATGTAGTAGCGGAAAATGTTTTTCTACGTGTTCTTCTACTTTCTTTCTAACTTCTTCTCATGCCTTTTCTTCATCTGCAATCCTCTCAAGGGTTTTGCCTCACCTTTTGAAGAGGACATCATCGTAATTTCTAGTGTCATAGTATAATTCTTCCTTTTCCCATATTTATGATGTATACTCCCAAGGCATGTCTATCTTGTTAAAATGTTCTTTTATGACCTTTTTGGGGTCGTGTCTCTTGAACCGTTCCTCCCCAAAATGATATGAAAGTAAAGTATTTACTTCCTCCTTGGCTTGTTTAGTGTTTGAAAAATAATAAGTGCCAATGTGTAGTGAGAGTGGAGGCCATATTACCTTCTTATCTTTGTAGATTATTCCACCAATTCTGTGGATTATTGTATGATATGTCCCTTCTTGAAGAACTAGTCTATCTGATATGAAACAAGACAATAAATGAGGGGATTTCATGGCTCTGTACACTCTAATTTAGGTGCCATGTTCCATCAGGTGCCAATTTATAATTCTTTTGATGACACTGATGGATTTATCAGTCATGCATGGAGCACGTGTGTAGAAGATGATTTTGTACAACATAGCTAGGAAGTTCTCACGAATATTTTGGTATTCAGTCATGTACTTTTGCTCCCAGAGAACTTGGTAGTATATATGAATGGTTGGTTCAGTTGGCTTCCATTCCCAACCCATATTTGGGTACTGGTGGGATACGCAAATTATGCCCATGAGATATGAAGACATATGGAAATTGGGGAAGGTATTGAGCTAATATTTCACAACTACAATGATGGCATCTTCTAGGTTTGTTGATAGGATCTAATCCTAGTTGAAGGAAAATCCTTTGTCTATGCAGTACTATATTAATGGCATGAATGATAGGAAAAACTTGGAGGCATCTTCTCCCCACACAACTTACACAACAAAGTGTATTCTATTTATTATTGATTCATTATTCATTAGATCAATCCCCTTTTGTGGATTGATCATGTCAGGCATTATAATTGACCAAATCCTCTTTTGTGGATTGGTCAAACCCTAATTGTATTATGAAAATTAAGAAGTTGTCCCCCAGGCCTAATTAAAGTGGTTTTAACCACTAGGAAGACAAGTCAGCCTTGCCTAGTGAAGAGACACCTTTCCAGCACCTGCCAGCCAATATAAATAAAGGAGGTTAGTGCCTCATTTGTTCACTCACTCATTTCACTCATCAAGTGCACAAGTTTGGAGAGCTATAGTTGGGAGAAGAAGGAAGAGAGAGGTGCATTGCTCAGTGTTGTATATTCTCTAGTGTTTTGGTTTATTGTCTTGGCATTGTATTAGCTATCTATATTAAGGAAGTTTTTCTAGGTTTTCTCCCCCGTGAGGGTTTCCCAGGATAAATGTTGTGTATCTTGTGATTGTCTTTCTCTTAGTGGTCCTACCTATGCTATTGTTATATAGTAAATTCAAAAGAAACCTAATAATAGCTCAAAACTTAACATGGTATCAGAGCTAAACTGAAGAGAGCATTTTTCATTGGATAAAGAAAAATGCCATTGTTGTCGTATAAGAAAATTAGGGATTTTTATTGGAGAGGATTTTTTTCCTAAAAACCATATAGAAAAGTGTGCCCTACCCTATTAATGATTTTGACATATTGAGCGCACCTTTTTAGTGGATAGATCCTCTAGAATGTCAAACCCTATTTTTGACTCGTACCGGAAAACCAAAAACCATAAGTACCAGAAAACCAAGAAACCAGAACCAATACCAGAAATACCAGTCCATATTTCCGCAAGTCAAGTTTCAAGGGGAAAAACTTGAAATTTTTTAAATCTAACAGCTCCAGTAAACTTGCCTTAGCTCAACGCATCTAGCCCTTGGATCAGAAATTCAAAATTTGAAGTTTGAAAAATTAGGGTTTTCTCATAAAACCCTAAGTTTCAGTTCTAGTTTCAGTATCAGCTATAGTACCAGTTGCAGTCACCCTTGAATCTTTTAAAGGGTTAGTAATTATTATCACTGCTACCATATGGTGCCACTACCTACAAATAATATCAGAGGTATGTACTCACATATGTTTAAATTGTTAATCTCTAAAGGGTATTCGCAGAATAAGGGATCTCTTGACATAGATCCAAAAGGATATTAGGTCCAACACATTCATATGAATAATGCAACCCATGTTTGATTATTCTGATATGCATCTATTTTTTATGACATTATTTTGATCTAGGTTTCATGTTGAAGCTATGACCATCATACTAACCCTTGGTTAAAATTAAAGTCAAGGTATGAGATTGATTAAATTTGAGATCATAGAGTTTATTTTCTAACCCAACCTTCTGTCAAGATATCATATTGTCTTAGTACAGAAGACAAGTTGAAGAAAGCACTTGCATATTGAGTGAAGGAGACTTGAAAGAAAAGCAACACATTCATTCTTGAGGACAAGACTACAGGTTCCATGTTTGATTAATTAAGTTGATAAGATTCAAAGTTGCACATGACAAGTTGATAACTACCCCATTACAAGTAAACACTATAGTTGAGGTAGTCTTCGAAAAGTATTATACTTGGTAGCATGTGAGCATATTGAGATAAATGCTTAATGTAATCATTTACCAAATACAACTAACATCTCCTCTAGGAGAAAATTATTGTGTTGGTTCCAGGTTACCATGGAGGAATGTTTGATCACAACACTAGAAGAGTGTTGATCTCATTTTGTATTATATTTCTTAATTTTGATCTTTGTTTCAGGAAGGTCACAAGTGATATCTCTAAAGGATCTACTATGACGATTATTCGTGCTATTGTTTTATTACTATTATCAAAAGAGTATTATTTTTTCCTGTTGTTTTCTTGACCTTGGTTCAGGTCACAGGTGATAACCCTGAGGAAACTATAGTGAAGGTTGCAAGAGGAAACATAATGAGACTTGAAGCAAACTATCAAAGTTGTGTATATGGCAGTATACATCCATGTACCAAGGAAGATGAGGAAGAATATATTTTTGAGATCCATAGTATCTCATATGGAGATTGAATGTAAGGATCAGAAGGCTCCAAAGATGACCAAACATTAGAACAGAACTCAAAGAAGACTTGGTCAAAGGATAATGAATCCACCTTGATGGGAAGTAAAACTCGTCTGAAGTTTGAATCATATTTTCATATTTAGACTTGGTATTCAAAATAAAGTATACCCTGTAAGAGATGATGAAGTCCTTGTAGACTCAAAAGAAATCAAGAGTAAGCTTGATCTCAAAAATGATCAGATGAAGAGACATCCTCTAGGACTGGGAGACAGATGTAATGATAAGACTAGATTGTAGCTTCAGAGACTTCTAGGAGATATGAAATCTCCTTGGAAGATTCCCTTGTTTCAGTAATAGAGAAGGAAGCCAGTCAGAAAGACTGAGATATAGATTTTTTTGTGAGGCTGATGCAGGAGCATCACTCCAGCCAACCATGCGCCAGCTAGGCAGCCCAATCAGCACATTCAAAGAAGAGAGGCACCAGTCCTCTCACATTTTGAATTTGAAATTGTATTAAATGTATGTAAGGCTGGTAGAGCCAAATTCGTGCCTTTGAGCAGGCATTAGGTAGATGTAGCCTTTAATGGTTGTAAGGTTGGATCTAGCTCCGATCTGGACTAGACATCCCATTCAATGTAACTCAATGTAATTGAATAGAGTAGGTAGCTTGGAGGGAAGAGCTCAAAGAGCCCCCTCATGTAAAATATCCTTTGTATGTAGGATGGGAGAGAAGTAGTTGGTTAAGTCAAGTAGAATCAAGAGATAGGAGAACTCTGATAGAGTTCGAGAAGAGAAGAGAGGAGAGCTGAGACTCTATTGCAGTCCGAGCTCAAACACATTGTAAAGAGGCATTTTCAGATTAATACAATCAGAGCAGTTTTCCTGCATGTTATTCTGTGTATGATGAATGTCTTCATGTGTGTGTATTTATATGTTGTGAATGTGTGTTAGTAGGCATTTGCAGGGACAGATAGGTTCTGCTATCTGTGGGTTCTTTGATTTCAGGTTTGGGGTTCTTTGAGGATTCATACCAAGGGGTGTGATAGAACGCTATGGGTTCTAAAAGCTAGTGCCTAGATGCACTTATGAATTCTACGGATTCAGACAAAAACATGCCAGGAGGGTGCACAAACTGAAGTCATTGGCTAAAGGAAGGGATCCTCAAGGTTGTTGAATACCTTGGAGGTAGGACTGTGCAGAGGAAAGTACAGAAGAAGATAGAATCTCTGAAGAGTTCTGTAGAGCTCTACCAGGAGGGCATTGAGTAGATGCATGGGTTGCATTGAGGAGAAGAGATCTATCTTGAGTTCAAAGAAGGAAGAATCACTAAGGGATTCTGCAAGAGCTCCACTAGAAGGGCATTGAGTAAGTGACAGTTGGCACAAGAAGAACTCTTAGAGTTCTGAGAAGAGAAGAGAAGTGTCACAGGAAGACACTTACATAGTTACTGAACACTCTGTGAAGAGAGGCTCTGCAAGGCGTGCATTGAACAAAAGAACGTCAGGAGGGCGAGAAGCATTTCTTTTCAAGAAATAATTCAGATCTGAGTTTAGCGAAAGCTCAGCCGCACAAGGAGTGCGCGCAGGAAGAACTTGTTTCAAGTTATGAAGCTTAGGATGGATAGCACCTTTGTGTGCAGAGACTCTGCAAGGAGTGCAGAAGTCGAGAAACTTTTCAAGGTTTCAGAGAAAGAAAGATCAGGAGGAACAGTGCCATTTTGTGCATAGACCCATAGCTGCAAAGGTCACAGAGGCAAAGAAACTCTTTGGAGAGTTCAGAGTTCCAAAAGCTTAGGAGGGACAGTGTCTTTAAGAACATAGGTGAGACCCAAGTTCATAGGGTTCATAGAGGAGACAAAGGCTGAGGTCTTTTGGAGCAAGAAAATCTTCCAAGGGAAGGAAGAAGCACTAGCTCAGGAGGGAACTACAACTATCATTGGATCGGAGCTGTAGAAGTGAGATCTGGATCGTTGAGTTTCACGTCCAGCCAGCAGCAGAAGAGCGCACAGGGAAGGAATAGATTTGGGTCGTCAGATCTTGCGCAGATAGTCGATAGCCATTGGATCTAGGGAAAGGAGCACAAGTTTTAACCCTCATATGAAGAGAAGAGGAGGACACATGGAAAAAGCATCGTGACCATAGAACAGGAGGACACATGGTGAGCATTCAAGGTTTCGGGAAAATTCCCGAAAGGATGCGAGCTGTCGATCTTGTTGGATCGTAGCCATTGGTTCAAGAGGGACATAGACCAAAATTTTGGCATTTTAGCATTCCGAGTACCGGGCATGCAAAGGGTAAGAGTTCGGGACTCTTGACCCACGAAATCCCAAAAGGATCAGAGCCGTCAGATCAGGGGAGGCTTAGAGCCGTTGATCTCCGTAGGATTGGAGTTTCGGCATTTCGGGGATCGAAAATTCAGCAATCCCAATAACTAAGAGTTGGGGCTCTTGATGTTGAAAACCCCGAAGAATACCATGGTCATGAGGAAAAGTTGTCACATGGATTGAGATATGGCCTAGGGGGCTAATCGTCATTGAGTGTCATTTCGACATTTTGGCATTTCAGAGATCGAAGGATCAAGAAGGCAGAGGCTCTCGACATCAGGACTCAGGGAGTCTCGAAACCCAAAATTCCATTTTGGGAAAAGATAGGCGGTCATATTCAGAGGTCGTGAGGAGACAGAAGCTCACGCCATGATGCATGTTCACACAGGCAGGGTTTCACAAGGACCTGTGGATCGGGTTCATGAGGTCTCAAGGAAGGCTGAAAGAACCATTTCGGTTCTATAGATCTGAAGGATAGAACGATCCTAAGACTAGGAGGTCGTGCAGAACTTGTTGAGGCAGGGGGGTCTGCATCAGTAGTGGTATCAGATCTTGACTCTGTTTGTATATTGCAAACAGAGGAAGTGAGAGGAGAAAGAGTACTCTGATATACATCAGTTTGGTATCAGAGGAAGGCAGAGTATTGAGACTCTGTGGTGATTTTTTTCAGGTAGGCAGCAGTCAAGGAGACAATCAGGAGGACTGTAGGGGATGCTGGAAGCACTCAGGGTTGCAGAGTGACAGAAGAAGGTTTTCCAGGAGGGCATATAGAAGGCAGAGAAATGGCTATTGAAGGCCATGCACACGATGGAAAGAAGATCCATCAGCAGTAGAGCAAGGATGTGATGGACAAAGAGCTCGCCGAGATCAGAGCGAGGATGGAAGAACTTGCACTGCATATGCAGCAAGATGCAAGGTCACATTGGGTATATGAATGGCCCACGAAAGCAAAGGTGAGATGGTCGATTCAAAAATTGTTGGCCAGAAGACAGTGGAGACTGTTGAGAGGATGGTTGAGGCATGTTGAAGACCTCAACAAACTAGAGGAGAAAGTGGTTCACGTATGTGAGCCAGAGGCTAGGATAAATCTCAGTGATGAGGATGAGATGAGATCACTAGAAAATCTCAGAGACTGCCAAGAGGGAAGAACAGAAAATTCCAATTGCCATGTGGGCAATGAGATGAGATCGTTGTAGGATCTCATAGACTGTTAGAAGGACAGTGAGGGGATTTCATATTTCCAGCAGGGAAATGGAAAGAGATCATCAGAAGATCTCAGAGACTACTAGATGAGCAATGAGGGAAATACAAATTTCCAGATGGGCAATGAGATGGGATCTGAGGATCTCATAGACTGCCAGGGGGGCAGCAAAGAGTTCCCAATTTTTCAGATGGGCATGGGAATAGAAGTGAGACTATCTGAAGATCTCATGAACTCTGGGATGAGTTTGGATCAGCCAGAGGAGCTCACAAAGGAAGATAAGAGTAGCATTCTGATGATTGGAGGAATTCAGGTATTCCTGCCACTTAGCCGAGTTGAGGTGAGAGCTTGCGTTGCAGGAGAAACAAAAAGACAACCAGCAGAGACTGTCAAAGAAGAGGAAGAGTTGGAGAAGATATCAAAAGTTTCCCAAGCAGAAGAAGGAAATGAGCATTCCGAGGAATGGCTCAAATTTTTCAGCCAAAAAGCTGAAATGACTGCAGCATTGAAGCTTGCAGCAAGAGAAAAAGAAGAGGAAACAGACAGCATAGATTTTTCTCAGTTGTATCAATAGTTTGAATCCCTAGAGAGAAGGGTGAAGGTGCAGGGCATGCACATCCAACAGATCAGGTTGGAAGCAGATGAAAGTGAATTCCAGTCTGAGGAACAGCTGGAGAAAGCTAGAGATACACCAGCAAGAGAGTTGGCAGCAGAAACACTATCACAGGGAGAAGCTGAGTAGCAACTCAGTAATGAGATTGTAGAATTGGAATCTACCACAGAGTGGAAAGTTAATACCACAAGAGGTGGAGGAGATGGCATGGGGGATCATGATGATCTGCCCATTTGTAGAGAAGAAATGCAGTCGAGGAGACTTCATGAATAGAGCCAGCCACTGGAGCAGCTGGACGAGGAGATAGAACAACTAATAAAGTTGATGTTGAAATCAGCAGAGGAGATCAGTAGAGGGAAGTTGAACAGTAGAGAGACTGTAAGGGAAGCAGCAGCAGCAACAAAGAGATGGAGCAGAGATATAGCTCCAGAGGACTCTTTGGGATCCAGGTGGATTTCAACAACGGCGTTGGGGAGCTCATGAATTTTTCACATCATAGGAGTATAATGTAGGAGCATCACTCCAGCCATCCATGCGCCAGCCAGCCAACCCAATCAGTGCATTCAAAGAGCACATTCAAGGAAGAGAGGCACCATTCCTCTCACATTTTGAATTTGAAATTGTATTAAATGTATGTAAGGATGGTAGAGCGAAAGTCGTGCCTTTGAGTAGGCGTTAGGTAGAAGTATCCTTTAATGGTTATAAGGATAAACCTAGCTCCGATCTGGACTAGACAACCCATTCAATGTAATTCAATGTAATTGAATAGAGTAGGTAGCTTGGAGGGAAGAGATCAAAGAGCCCCCTCATGTAAAATATCCTTTGTATGTGGGATGGGAGAGAATTAGTTGGGTAAGTCGAGTAGAGTCGAGAGATAGGAGAACTCTGTGAGAGTTAGAGAAGAGAAGAGAAGAGAGCCAAGACTCTATTGCAATCCGAGCTCAAACACATTGTAAAGAGGCATTTTCAGATTCATACAATCAGAGTAGTTTTTCCTGCATGTTATTTTGTGTATGATGAATGTCTTCATGTGTGTGTATTTATATGTTGTGAATTTGTGTTAGTAGGCATTTGCAGGGACAGATAGATTCTACTATATGTGGGTTCTTTGATTTCAGGTTTGGGGTTCTTTGAGGCTTCATACCAAGGGGTGTGACAGAACGTTGCGGGTTCTGAAAGCCAGTGCCTAGATGCACTTCTGAATTATGTGGATTCAAACAAAGACATTCCAGGAGGGCATACCAGCCGAATTCATTGGCTCAAGGAAGGAAGCCTCAAGGTTATTGAATACCTTGGAGGTAGGACTATGCAGAGGAAAGTACAAAAGAAGACAGAATCTATGAAGAGTTATGTAGAGCTCTGCCAGGAGGGAATTGAGCAGATGCATGGGTTGCATTGAGGAGAAGAGCTCTATCTTGAGTTTAGAGAAGGTAGAATCACTGAGGGATTCTACAGGAGCTCCACCAGAAGGGTGTTGAGTAAGTTCCAGTTGGCACAAGAAGAACTCTTAGAGTTCTGAGAAGAGAAGAGAATTGTCACAGGAAGACACTTACAAAGTTACTGAACACTCTGTGAAGAGAGGCTCTGTAAGGCGTGCATCAAGTAGAAGAATTCCAGGAGGAAGAGAAGCATTTATTTTCAATAAATACTTCATATCTGAGTTTATCAAAATCTCAGCCACACAAGGAGTGCACGCAGGAAGAACTTGTTTCAAGTTCTCAAGCTCAGGACGGATAGCACCTTTGTGTGCAGAGACTCTGCAAGGAGTGCAGAAGTTGAGAAACCTTTCAAGGTTTCATAGAAAGAAATATCAGGAGGAACAGTGCCATTTTGTGCATAGAGCCATAGCTGCAAAGGTCGTAGAGGCAGAGAAACTCTTTGGAGAGTTCAGAGTTCCAAAAGATCAGGAGGGACATCATCTTTAAGAACATAGGTGAGACCTAAGTTCACAAGGCTCACAGAGGAGACAAAGGATGAGGTCTTTTGGAGCAAGAAAATATTCCAAGGGAAGGAAGAATCACTAGCTTAGGAGGGAGCTATAGCTACCGTTGGATCGGAGCTAGAGAAGCGAGATCTAGATTGTCGAGTTTCACATTCAGGAAGCACCAGAAGAGAGCATAGGGAAGGAACAGATATGGGCTGTCAAATATTGCGCAGGTAGTTGATAACCATCAGATCTGGGGAAAGAAGCACGAGTTTTAACCCTCATTTGAAAAGAAGAGGACTCATCAAAGTCTCAAAAGCATCGTGACCATCGAACAGGAGGACACGTGGTGAGCGGTCAAGGTTTCGGGAAAATTCCCGAAAGGATGCGAGTCGTCGATCCAATTGGATCGTAGCCATTGGGTCAAGCGGGACATAGACCAAAATTTTGGCATTTTGACATTCCGGGTACTGGGCATGCAAAGGGTAAGAGTTCAGGACTCTTGAACCACGAAATCTTGAAAGGATTAGAGCCGTCGGATCAGGGGAGGCTCAGAGCCGTTGATCTCCGCAGGAGTGGAGTTTCGGCATTTCAGTGTTTAGTATTTCAGCATTTCGGATACCGGGAGGTCGAAGGGTCAAGGAATTGGTGCAGTGGGAATCGCGAAGTCCTGAAACGCGAAACTTAGAAAATGTTCAGAGGAATAGTTGTAGACCAACCATTTCGTCATTTCAGAATATCGGGGTTCGGAATTTCGGAAGTCCTGGAGGACAAGGAATCTGGACTCTTGGGGATGGAAACCCCAAATTCATGAAATGCAACATAGAGAGGAGTGGGGCTATGGTCACACCTGGTATCAGGATATCGAGATTCGACATTTCGGGAATCCCGAAGACAGGAAGCCGGGATACTTCACATCGGAAGTCCCAAAGTCGCGAAGTGCGACACAACTTTGGAGGAGAAAGTCATGCCAAGGAATTCATCATTTCGGGGATCAACAATTTGGCAATCCCAATAGCTAAGAGTCAGGGATCTTGATGTTGAAAACCCCGAAGAATACTGCGGTCACGGGGAAAAGTTGTCACATGGATTGAGATATGGCCCACGAGGCTATCGCCTTTAAGTGCCATTTTGACATTTCGGCATTTCGTAGATCAGAGGATCGAGAAGGCAGAGGCTCTCGACATCAGGACTCATAGAGTCTCGAAACCCAAAATTCCATTTCAAGAAAAGATAGGCAGTCATATTCAGAGGTCGTGAGGAGACGGAAGCTCGCGCCTGATGCATGTTCACGCAGGTAGGGTTTCACAAGGACCTGTGGATCGGGTTCATGAGGTCTCAAGGAAGGCTGAAACAACCATGTCAGTTCTGTGAATCCGAAGGATAGAATGATCCTAAGACTGGGAGGTCGTACAAAACCTATTGAGGTAGGGGGGGTCTGCGTCAGAGACTAGAAGAGAAGTCAGTGTTAACTTCCAAGATTGATCTAACAAATCAAGCATGTTGCATAAGTACAATGCCTTATGTGTGTCTAGAGGATTCTCCCAGCAAGAGTGTTAAGAACCTGAATAGATCTACAAATATAATCACCACAAATATTGAATACACAATAGATCCACAAAGCAAGATAGAAGAAACTACACTTTATTATTACCAAACCCTTGAGGTAGGGAAACACCATACAATGGATCCTATTATGGAAGAGATCCTCTCCTGTTCACTTGCCTCTTCGAGGGGGCATCCTCCTAATGAGCTTCAGCTCCAAACACAATAATTCTCTTCATGTCTCATTACATTGCTTGAACCCCTTTATATAGTGCTACCATCACCTAAGAACATTCTAGAGG
>ML781059.1:182423-208463 GCA_009831015.1 Picea engelmannii
ATTCCAACAATTGGTATCATAGCAGGTTCCTTCAAGAAATCATTTTAACCACTAGAAGGTAGATCAATGGATGTCATGGATAATGGATACAGAGCTAATGTAATATTATGGTTTGATGGTCAGATTGGTCTGAAGTCTGATATGTGGAACAATAAAATGAAAACATTTTTACAAGCACATGGGTATGATGTTTGGTACTCAGTTATTATAGGATAAATCACTACAAAGAAGCCAAAGATTGCAACCAAGAAGGAATTGAAAAGAAACAACAAAATATAAATGGATTTCATCTGGGAAGGATTATATGATTCAGTAAAAGACAAAGTGGGAAAATATTCATCATCTAAATAACTCTGGGATAAGCTACATAATATCTACCTTAGAAAGTCTCCCATCACAAATCTAGAAAATTCTAAAGAAGATTCAAGAACAAGAATAAAGATGTGCATCGTGTTAGACAGATTCAGAAGAAGAAGATTTTGAAGAAGACATAGTATATCTTGAAGCATAATTAATCAGTGCTTTAGACGAATTGATGAAAGAAAGGAAGAAAAACAAGTCTCTTAAGGAAAAAATAGTCAATAATAATTCTCAACAAAGTTATGAAGAATCCCAACAGGTCATCATGAATCCAAAATATCAGCTGGAAGAAGCCAAAAGGATTGAAGAAGCATAAAAAAGTCAGATGGAAGAGAAGCAATGTTTTGAAGCCGAAATAGTAGCACAAATAAAGGAATCAGAGAAGAGAGAGAAGATTTGACAGATCACCTTAAGAAAATATCAGAGGACTTAAACAAACTTGAAGCAAAATTTAGTTAGGAAGAAAGAATACTTGAAAAGGAAATCATCACTTTGAACACCCAACTCGAAGAAGCAAAGAGAACGGAAGTAGTCACGAAGATCCAAATGATGAAGAAATAATAACACTGTGAGAAGCTTGAAGAAGAAGTTGTCACATTAATAGTTAAAGTTGTCAAGCTTAGCAAGAATTTTGAAGAGAAAGAAATCTCCACATCATCAACAAATAAAGTTGAAGAGAAAGGCTACATGTTACCAGAAAGGAAGAATTAAGAGAAGGCTAAGTGTTTTGCAGAAGCCATCAAAATCTCTATGAAGAAGGAAGAATGCAAGCCCTCCAAAGAGAATATTTCATAAATGAAAAAGACTCAAGAAGAAGATTGTTGAAGAGACATATATCAAAGAATACCTTCCACTTCCAGGTATCAAAGAAGCTTCAATCATAATGAAGGAAACAACATAAGAGAAGATCGTGATCAACCAAGGCATAAGTTCAGAAGGACTACATCAAAAAGATCATTCACTCCCAATTATGAAAGTTCTTTTTATAGTCATTATTTTATTTGTACTAACTTTGAACATAAGGTTGTCTATTGCAGAGCATATCATGGAAGAAATGCTCAGACAAGAAATACCTATGTGGATCCCCACAACATTAAATGTTACAAATGCCACAATCGTGGTCACATAGCTTAGAATTGTAGAAGCATATGTCCCACCATGAAACAAAATATCAATGTCAGACACATGAAGGTTTGGACAAGAAAAGAAAGACAAGAAGAGTAGGTGAATAAAGAAAAGGTCCCATAGATTGCAAGATTTGCAATAGTGCGAGAAACAAAAGAAGAGAAGGTGAATAAAGAACAAGCCCAAGAAATTATACTATCATGATTTGTAGTGTAAGATCATAATGAATCCATCAGAAAAAAGGAAAAATTCAGATTTTAGAAAGATGATGAGTCTACAGATGAAGAGGAAGATTACTCTGCATCATAGTAGGTATTTTTCTAAGCCATCAGACTTGGATACTCCCAGTAAATATGAATAATGAATAGGGGGAGTCTATGCAGTAGCTACTACATATCAGAGAACCATCCATCGAGTAGTTTGAAGTGTTTGCAGGGGAAAATTCAGAGCAGTCAGATAGTAGAAGTACAAAATGACAGATTGATCGATTGAGAAGCAGCATTCCCATGCATATATCAAAGGATTATCATTGACACACTTTCCAAGAAAGGATATATTAATTATAGGTTCAAGGATGTGATTTAGATCAATGGACATATCTGATTCAGTCTAAGAAACATGAATATTTGATGATCAGTTACAAAAAATAAGCCTTCATGATAGTACAGTGATAGATGGGTCAACATTGTGGATAGTTGAGTAGTAGATTTATGGGAAGTTTATGACATATGGACAGAGATGGATTTATGAGATCATTGGCAGGTCTATAAAAATATATGAAAGAGCATATCTACAATTGGAATCAATGGAATTATTGGAAATATGGAAAAAGTTGGTCACAAGAAAATAAGCAGTGAAAGGCATAGCAAGACAGGGAAAGAGAAACCTTCAACAAAAGCTATATCATCAGAAGGACGTTGTTGAATAGTATGGTCATTGATGTCTAAATAGTGAACATAACAGACCATGAATATTTGAAGTCAAGAAATTTTGAATGCTTTTTATATATGTCAAAGAGTTACAAGAGGAAGCACCAATGGACAAGCAACACTGGAAGAGAGGAAAGGAAACATATGCATGAATCCCTGCATTAATCAACACGACATCTTGCAGAGAACTAAAGGGAAGAGAAATCATCAGAGAAAGAAATCAGGAAAGGAAAATTATAAGCATGTAGACAGAGAGAGACATACTGACAGGGGGAGTTATCCTTTTTCCCATAATGTCAAAGGGAGAGAAAGAGAAAGATCAGAAGAGAAAGAGTCAAGTGCATGAAGTCAGAGAAGAATTGTTCATAAAAGGTATACTTTCATTCAGATTCACTCTTTGTTATTGATATCAAAAGAAAAGAGGAACTTGGAAAGAAACAAGAGGAAAAAAACATATCAAAGAAAAAACACATGAATATAGGGGGAGAAACTCCAAGGAGAGATACCCTTTTCCATTGATGTTGAAGGGGGAGAGAGAGAAACATTGATGAGTCTTTAGAAATGGTCACAAGGATAGCACGAGTACTAGAGTATGAGTGTTTCCATCAATGTTGGTGTTGCCATCAATGTTGGTGTTTCCATAAATGTTGGTGTTGCCATCAATGCCAATGGGGGAGATTGTTGGATAGTTAGTTGTCATTGATGTCAACCATTAGAGCACTCGAGATACCCCAGATTTTTGATTGAGATTGATGGTGATTTAGTTGTCATTAATGTTAACAAGAGAAGTTGATGTCAGAAAATGTGATGGGTGTATTTGATGAATTCTACATGAAGCCTCGAAGGTGTGGTCATGAGACCCGAATTTGTTTGAGGAATAAGGACATGAAGGACAATTCAAATGCAGGTAACACACTCACATGTGGATAGTCCTCATCATACCATTTTTTGGTGATAGGTGGTATGCCACGTGGTTCTTTACAGTTAGGAGGATATGCCTTCATGAAGTTGGAAGCCCCAAAGAATGGTTAAGAAAACCCTAATTGGTTACAATTCATTAATGAAAGGGTAAAGTGGTTGCAACAAGAAATTTCAAGAAGCCCTAATATTAAGGAGAGAGGTTACTAAAAAAAAATATAAATACAACACAAGGAGTCTCTCATAAGTATACTCACTCACTTATTCTATTGAATATCTTCTACTGAAAGAGTGATCTATTTGGTAAGTTTGCGATGGTAAAATACGAGGTAGCGACAAGTGAGAAGTGCAAGAGTTTCAGGATTACGGAGGAGATATAGGGTTTTCTGTAAAAACCCTAATTGGTTGATCCCCATCGGTTAAACAACTAGTGATCTATGAGGCATCCCCGCGGGTTGCATAATGCTCATCATGCGAGGCCCCGCATGATAGGAAATCTTTGTCCCATGAGGACAAGACAGAAGTGAAGAAAGATTGTTTGTGCCATCTTGTTGATGCCCAGGTTGGTCTATTTTCCTGATATCTGATACAGGAGGTCATCTCCTTTCGGCGAATGAGGAAGCAAGATGTTATAAAATAAAATAAATTGATCTATTGCAAGCAGTCTCTCATAGTAAGTCAAAGACAATCCATCAAACTCTAAACCCTAATCCAAGCTCTTATCATAAACCTTGTACAAGCTATGATAAAAGATACCTCCTCTCGAGCCTGGCTTCTTACCGTTCTTCATAAAGCTATTATCAAAGAAAGAAGAACCGACAGTTGTTGCACCACTATAGGTTACAGGTATGATTATGTGTTTGATTTGAGAGTTACATGTTATGGTTATGGTGCATGCTTGATGCATGATTGGTATATTATTGAGACATTGGCACATGATTGAGGCACATCTTAGGTGCATGGTGTTGGCACTTATATGAGGTACATTTCTGGATGATATTGATGTATGTTTGAGGTAACTCTTAAGTTGTTATAGTACATGCTTGAGGAATGTCATGGTAGTGATTGTGCATGGTACACCTTGGTGATGATATGATACATTGTTATTAGAACATTCTTGGCTATCTTGGTATCTGGTTTGGTATGACACATATCCTTTTGATGTTGGTACATGATTGAGGTATGCACTTCGTATATGGTAGCACATGTATGAGATACACCTCTTGGTAATGTTGGTACTTGGTTGAGATACACCATTGATAGTACTTGCTTGGTACATATTATGGTATAGTACTTGATTGGTTTGGTATGAGACATATCCTGATGATGTTGGCACATGATTGAGGTACACACTTGGTATATGGTAGCACACGTATGAGATACACCTCTTGGTGATGTAGGTACTTGGTTGAGATACACCATCGATAGTACTTGCTTGGTACATATTATGGTACATGGTGTATGGATGATTGACATGTTGTTTGAGGTATATGGTTGATGATATGTTGGTGATCTTGGTACATGCTTGAGTACTTTGTTGAGGCACTTCATTGATGATATCCTATGGTATGATACAAAATTGATGTATGAGATGATACATGGTTGATACATGGTATAGTACAGGTGTTGATGTACTTGATTGATACATGGTACATGGTGTGGTACATGGTATGGTACACGCTTTAGTGCATGGTTGATGCATGCTTTGGTACAGGTGTTGGTGCATTTTTGATGCACAGTTTGGTACATATTTTGGTGCATTGTTGATGCATAGTTTGGTACAAGTTTTGGTGCATGGTTTAGTACAGGTTTTGGTGCATGGTTGATGCATGGTTTGGTATAGGTTTTGGTGCATGGTTGATGGACAGTTTTGTACAGGTGTTGGTGCATGATTGATGCATGGTTGATACAGGTTGATGTACAAGGTTTGGTTATGGTATCCATGTGAGAGGGTCTATTTTTTACAATGTTGAGTATCAGTGACAGTGAAAGGTTGCTAACAGTGACAAGTTGGATAGAATGACAGGTTGATAGGTTGATGTGATAGTGGCAGTGATAGTGGCGGTGATTGTGGTAGTGACAATTGGTCTACACTTATATTTTAGGGTGGCAGGACGAGGCAGGAAAAGGGGGTTGTAGCCTCCTTCCGATTGGTATCGTAAAACACAGGGAGTTGGATCTTCCTTCAGGTTGGAGCTTGAGAATCAGGGGGTTGTAGCCTCCTTCTTGTTGGAGCCATAAAATTAAGGGAGTTGTAGCTTCCTTCAATTTGGTGCCTGTAAACAAGGGGGTTGGTGCGTCTTTCCAGTTGGTGCTGGAGAATTCAGAAGTTCGTGCTTCTTATGAATGCATTCTTTGATATATAAGAAAGTATTTTGTGGTTTTATCCCATTTGGGTTTCCATGTAAATTATGGTGTACTATGTATTTGATGTGATGTTGCTTATGTTTATATTCTCATGATATATTGAATGCAAGCATATATGATAAAATGATGATATACTTCTAATAAAGTTGAAGTTTATTTATTGTGGTTAAAAGTGGTAAAAGTGCTCACACTGATTCACCCCCCACCCCTCTTAGTATTCCAACATCTAAGTATCTTCAAATACCCTAGGATTCTCTTGAGTTGATGTTGGGTGGAATATCATCATTTGATGATGAAAGTATAATATCATGTATGATGAGCACTTAGGTGGGATCTAGAAAATAAATTGGCTTAAAAGATGCACAAAAGGTCCAAATCGGAGCAATTCTTATGAATTGTTCTGATGATTATCGGAGGGATTGGTACTAACTACTATGATAGTTTAATGTGTACATTGGAATAATTGGTGTGAAAATATTTGATAGGCTTAAGTGTGTATTGGGAAAGTTGATGGGAAGATCGTCAATGGGATCAACAATGTTTGTAACAATTCCTATGAAGTGATCGGATAAGCTAGAGTCAAGTTCGTCGATGAAGAGGAGTCATGAAGAATTGAAAATTTTAATCTTAACTCCTCCAATGTATCGAAGGATTTGGCATGAAGTACTCCTAACATTCTACATGCAAAACGGGGAAGGAGGAAATCATACTAAAGTTTCGAAAACATCGAATAAGTTTGTGAAAAAAGTTATGAATACTTCAGTGAAATTCAGGTAGAGGTAAGATCGACGATGTTCATGTCAACTCCTCCAATTTATTGGAGGATTTTATGGTAATTCCTCTGATACGTTGGAGGAGTTGATGTAAGGGTGTCCAATTTACCAAGAAATTCCTCAAACTTGGCTAAGTCTTAAAAAATGGTTAAGTCTTCGAGAGATTAAGATTATTATGCTCCAAAGGACATGTCCTTTAGCTTATTTGTCACTTGGATCTTAATCGGTGGCCTCTTCACCAGTTTATAGGGCACTGCACATTAGCGATGGAGAAAAATATATTGGTTTGAGTTTGGTATTTCATGACTGAGTCGTGTTAGAGCTAGGAGGGGCACAACCCTATGGCTTGGTGATGGGTCAAGAGTGGTTCATTTACTTATGGTGTCCCAAAGAAGAGGTTCATCGAGGGAAAATATTTCAAGGGAAAGGTGAATAGTGTGATGGGAAAAGGTGGGGATTTTATGGTTTGAAAATATTGGGAGCTTGGTTCTAATAAAGGGGAGGGAATTTAAACAACATCGAAAAAAAGGTAACCCCAACCCTAATAGTGTAAATCGACAAAAAAAATCGTATGAAAATTTAGGGCTAACCTGGAGATTATTCAACACATGGAGGGTCGTGGGAAGTTGGGTTTTGTACCCTTCGTTCCCTTGGCAGCTCGATGCACAAAAATTCTTTGGTCCTCACTTTTGATCTCTCGGCAAAAAAAGGTAAAGATATGTGGGAGGAGGGATGCATTTTATAAGCTTCGGGGCACAATAAATATGATGGGATGTTGGGCCTCATCAAAGAAGTTAGTGTGAAGTCCTTCGATGTGTATCGAAAGACTTCATGGGAAATTCCTTGATGCACATCGGAGGACTTTATCACAAAGAGTGTCGATATGTATCAGAAAAGAAGATAAAATTTCCTCCAATGTAATCGATGGGAAAGTATTTTTGGAAGAGATAGAAAGAAGTTTGTCGATGTTTATTGATGTGGTTGGAGGGAAATATTATGAAGTGCATCGGAGGATTTTTTGGTAACTCCTCTGATGTACATCAAAGGAGTTTTCATTAACTCACCCTAAATCTAAATATTAACTCAAAAAATTTCAAGTGTTTAAAATAAAAACAAACAAATTGGGTTGAAGTGTGAAGATTGAATAGCATGTTTAGAGTGGGCATCGAAATCCATCGTGAAGATACCAGTTAAAGAGTTCTGAAACCCGAAAAAAAAATAGAAGGGGCTCAATTTTCTTGGAGGGGTTTTGCAAGTAGATTACAAGAAAATGGAGGGTTGTTTTTCCTAACAAAACACCCCAATAATTAACTAAAACATAATGCACCAGAGCATAGATGTTCATACACACCGTTATAAGTTATAAAAAATAACAAGCACCAATAAAAGCGCATTGGTACCATTGACTATTAGGTACTGATGCATAGAAAATGTCTGATGTTGTACTGTGGTAAGGGTAAATAAAAATAAATTACCAGACCAATTTTCATTGTGACACCTCATCTAGTGCTTCCAATATCTCAACTAAGAACCATTGCTTACTCTATTTTCACGAATTCCCTATTGTAGATGCTTCTTAGTGATTTGGATAGCTCCACCGATCGATGTTTGACACATTTCTATTTTTTGGAAATTACCACAAATTTTCATTTCCTCTCAATGGTGGAACCATGCATCCTCGGGACATAAGATTCTAAGTAATTTTGTTACTACCTTCCCATTTCCATTTTCATGAGTTTAAAATTTGAATGTAGCTTGAAATTTGGGATTTTTTTCAAAAAAAAAATTCATTTGCACATGGTGCACCATTTCGATTCAACTCTCAACGGCATTGTGCCTCCTGTGTTAACTTAACAATAAGCACTACCTCTAATGCATCAAAGTTTTAACTTAATAGTAAGCACCTCCTCTAGTGCTTCCTCATAAATGACCCACATCTAGTGTTTTATAGAGGAAAATGCACGGTTAGCAACATGAAAGTGCTTTTCTAAATCCAATGCAATGATGTGTTCCATTTAACCAAACATATTGTTAAAAAATGACACAAAAAATATAATTGAGTGATCCAACTAGTTTTAAAAAATGCATCAATGCAATTAACATCTCCGCACCATAACATATATTAATCAATTTGACATTGTGGGGTGTTTCCTTTGATGCCCCATGGTCTATGCTCTACTATTCACAACACCTCATTACACAAAATGACGATGCTTCAATAACACGATCACCCTGGTGTGTTCCTAGTAAGAATTGCACCGCTTAATTTGCAATGAATCAATTTAATAGAGTGGTTCCCATACTGATAGAAACCACACTAGTATGTTATACTATATAATGCACTGATAAACATCAAGATAATGTTATGGAAACTATAGTGCATTGGTACTATCCGTAAGCGAAATCACACCTTTGTGCACACATTTCATAAAAATGGGTCAGTGGTGTGTTTATGTTAACCAAACACGTCGTAGCGCGGTGTCATTTTGGTGGACGCCCTGTAACTAGTGCACTCAACAACATAACACATTGTTAAACAAAATTATGGTGCTCTAATAGCATGGTAGCACTGGTATGTTTATACTAACACATAACACTGCGTAAGTTCATATACAACAATTTCACTTATCAATGCAGCTAGATCAAAACAATGCAGTAGTGATGTAAAGAGCACGACACCGTGCCAAATTTTCAAAAAAAATCAGTGTAGTGTGTCTTATGGTAAGCACCACTAAGATGCTAGGAAATGTTATGCATCAGTGCATTCTATTAATCGAATGCACCACAAAAATTTTGAAAAGAAAAATTTTCTTCCACGGTGCATCAAATAAATAAAATGCATCGGTGATGTGTACTACAACACAACAAGAAAAATACATAGAGAGTCGGTGAGTTTAATATAATCAAGTGAACCATGTGGTTTAACACTAACCCTTAACCAATGTGCTATATATCACAACACATCGCTATAGACATCGATGCTCGACTAACAATGATACATCAATGTGTTATGTTTAGCACATATCTGTTTGGTTCCTTATGTTTGATAAGGAGCATCAGACACAATGCATATGCATTTGTAAATAGCACCAATTTCTTTTTCACTTTTTTTGCAAACATAAACTATTTTTAGTTTTTGATAAATATAAATTAGTTATATATGTTTTTGGTTTAGATTTTAAATTATATATATATATATATATATATATATATATATTCCTAAAATGGATTTTATGTGAATCATATACGTCAATGACATTGAGTGTAGAAGTAGTAGCATCCAAAAGAAAAACAATTTAATTCACAAACTACATATGAAAACCTCCACAATTAAATTTTGTGGAGGTTTTTCTTTGTGAAGGAAAAAACATAGGTCACTCTTCGATGCCTATCATAATTTAGTGCATGTACTCAATCCTCTGCCAATTTCTCAATGCTCTACCTCACATATCCTCTTATGTGGGCCACTTGAATTTCTCCAAGATACAACCCTTGTCATTTATGTAGCCATAATATGAACTAGCGTCAATTTGCTTGTAGATCTCATACCTACACCTCCTCTTATTCACCTCGAGGGGGCTTATCAAGTAGCTCTTTGAGGAAGGGGAGTAATTTGGTAGCCTTGAATTGTTTGTAACCAGGGTCCTTGGTTGTGGCACCAAGCACATCAAATCCATTCCCTTACAAGTTTGTCATCTTAGCCCCATGAATTTTATTTAAATGGAGGGTATTTTTTTATGCATGTTCTCCCAATCATCATTGTGAGAAATGGGATCATTAGTGAGATTTTTTAAATCTGGAAGATTTATGAACCCAAAGAATGGAACTTTAATTATCATAGTGTTGGTCATTCTCTAAGGTGGACTTTTGACTAGAAATGGAGGATCTACCTAATTCGATGGCATTTTTTTATCTCGTGATAGGTTTCATTATTATAGGTAGTGTGATATTCTATAAAACTAATCTTTGTGGGAGTTTCTATATTTTATTCAAGTTGATGGGGAACATCAGGGTTACGGGGTTTAATGAGGAGGGGTTTTTTCAATCTCAATTCTTGCTTCTAAGTCTCCTCCAAGTGCATTTCTATGGAAAGAAAGGTTGATGTGTTGAGGGTCAACACTTTCATTATTATCAAAGCATATTAAGCCATTAAAATCCATTGTGAAAGTGGGCTTACACTACTAATCAAAACTTAGTCATCAAAATGTGTTTGATACAAATGTGGTGTGATATAGTAGATACTTTGATTTTAATGGTACTTTTAGATGTGGAACTGGGTGAGAGTTGAATAAATTTCTGTGTAAAAAGTATATAATCTATATATTAATAACAATCCTAAAAAATTGAAATATGTTCTAGGAAACTTGCAAGCATAGACAGATTTGATGGGATTTCCAAATGAGTTGTCATCATTGGTTATGAAATATGATGGTGGTGAGTCCCAAGCGAAGTTCTAAAATGAGACCAGTTATCATGAGTAACATTAAGGTGATGAAATCCAATGGGTCTCACACTATCTATCTTAAGTACATCTCACAATCCCTTAGCATATCACCTGGGTGGAAACCAGAAGTTTGGCCACTATGTTTCCTCTTTACTAGTAATGAATCAAGGGGTATATACCCATTGATTGATTGTATGCAAATTGGTGTGAGTTGAAATATCACTCTAATATAGTTGGTCCTCCTCGTAAATGCACTTTTCAAGGCATTCCCCCAACCACACTTTATTTACTCAAGGAATCCTCTCCTCACCTCTTCTTTCCTCAAGGATATTGTTGTATTCACCACACCCTACCATGAATTGATGCTAGTGTGGGCATCATAAGCTACCAACTCGCAAACTATTGATTTAACTAATCAATTTAGGTGTTCAATTTTATAGAAAAAATCTTGTTGAAAAGGGTTTATTAGTTCTTAGGTGTTTATGTGAAGGGGTATATTTTAAGTGTCTCATTCTTAGATTGTCAAGCAAGACATAATTTTTAGGTGTGAATATTTTTTCACCATGGTGAGATGTTAGAACTTGCTTTCCAAATGGATGAAATCTAACAAAGCTTGAAAAATATTGAAATTGGACTACTTGAACTAAAAAAATTGTTTAGTTACAAGTAATATTTAGCCACTTATAATTCACCCAGATTGCTTGGTAATGGGGGGTGAATATCATACAAAACAAGGTGTTCTTCAAAACTAATTAATGTCACAAAAAAAATCAAATACATAAACTATTGTTTTACTCAAAATCAAGGCAAAAGGATGTGTGTTAACCCAAATAACACACTATCTAAAGTATTGAAGCCTTTAAAAAGAGAAATCCATTGGTTGTGTTGAAAATTTGGTAGAGGAAAAGGCCATAATGGTTCTTTTACAAATAGAGGCATCGTCAATGTGGAAATTCAAGGACTAGCCACATCGTAAGTAGAAAAAACTAAGGATAATTGAGTCAAGTCATATAATGGGAAAATGTTGAAAAAATGTTATACACTACATTAATGGCTATGAGGATGACCAATTTTGGTCATATTGTTCCAAGGATAACTCAAGTAGTCAGAGCCACCTACAAAAAAGAGGATTTGTTTAGAAAAGAGAGATTCAACCTAGCTAGACCAAATGATTTAATAAAATTATAGAAATTTAGGAAAAAATCCCTAGTGGAGTCACCAATCTATTGGGGGAAGATTCATAGAGGATTAGTAAAGGAATTAGTCCCCTGTAGGGTGGCCATATCCCTAAAAAATAGTAATTTAAAGGGTTATTTACCTACCTATGAAACAAATACCATGAAAATGAGGGCAACAAAGAAGCCAGAGAGGAAGATACCTCAACTTGCAAGTTATTTGTACACCAAGCTCTTGTGTGTGTGTATAAGAGGAGGGGAAATGAGATCTTTGTTTTACTCCTAGCACTGGTGCACAAAAAACCACAACATACCTTATGTAGGTCTTAAAACCAATGGATTAAACAATCATAAATAATATCACAACATAAATTATCAATCTACAAGCACCCATAAATGAAAATAAATGAAATAACTAACTATACAAAAAAATTAAAAATGATACAATGATAAAGAATAAGACTCTATTAAATGAATAAGAATATGTTTACAATGGGAAGACCAATGGTTGTGAGAATATGGTCCCTAAATCCTCCCCTTTGTTGAGTTCATTATTCTAGACCTCTTCTCTTCTCTTTCTACTCAAATTGGATTGATCTTGGTGTATGTATATCCTCCCAGGCAAGTGAGAAAGGGAATCAATGACCCTCTATAATTTGGTAGCGTAATAATGCCTTAAAATCAAGGTATAAAACCATTACCTAATGGTTGAATTTATAGGTTTTCAGGTGCATGAATATGTTGGGTTGTTATATTCTTTGCAGTGAATGTCGAGTTGAGGTGGATCAAATCGCAATGAAAGTTGAAGGTCGAGGTGGATCAATCGGGCAAAGTCGAAGTCGAAGTAATCAACAGTAAGTTGAAGAGGTCAACTGACAATAGGTTGACATGCATTCATGTGGCAATTAACTAAAGACCAAATGAAGGTTGACTGGTAGTCGACTGTAATAGAATCCTGAGATTCACGAGATTTGTAGCCAGTGATCTGCGTGGATCTGTAACCATTTTTAGGTTCCTTTATTTAGGATTTTTCCTAGTGTAAATCCTATAAATAAGACGTGTTATAATGTTGTAAAAGTTAATCTTGAGGTCAATATTTAAAGAAATCATTTATAGGTTTTTGGTCATGTAGATGTACGTCGAATTGGCTACAGGTTTGTTCTTTTGTAAAGCAAGGTTAGGCATGTAACCTTTTATTTTGAATGAATAAGACAACAAGAGATAAATACGCTCAAGGAATGTCAGTTTTCCCATTTGGGTTTCTGAGGTAAAATCTATGTTTACTATGTGTTTTCTTTGTCATATCTTTTATAGATTAAATATTTCTATCTCTCTTATGTTAGGTTTAGTGTGGAAATGTTCTATTTCCTAATAAAATATTCTTGGAGAAGCTTACTAAGGGTTTCACACCAATCCTACAATGATCTCCTTTGAAAAATGGCATGGAAGAGATATATCAAGGCCTAACAATTGTTTGTAGCTTTTCTATTACTACGATCATGTTTTGACAACTATATATTCATTGTTAAAACTCAATGTGTGCATCAATGGGATTGCCACATTTTTAACACAATTCTAAAAGAAATAGCCACGTCAAACGATAAACTTGGAGAATTTAAATAATCACAAGAATTTAACCTTTAGGGGGACTCAATCATTTCCTTTTTTTATTCTAAGTTCTGTATGGTGTTATAAATTGTATAGTTGTATATATGTTGGTTATTGATTATGATAATTGTATAGATTTTCACTATGTGAGTTTTTTTTCTCTCTAACACTAAGCCCTAAATATTGACCTCTAACCCTAAACCCTAATACATAAACCAATCTCAAAAGGGATTTAAAATGGATGCCAAATAGACAATAAAATGATGCAAAATGGTCATTTTGTGGATACAAATAGAATCTAAAAGGATGCAAAAGAGAAACAAAAAAGTTAAAAAGATTCTCAGGCAATGCAATCTAGAAACGAAACTCAAAAAATGATGTCAAAATGACACAAATATGGTTAATATACACAAATGAGTATTATATAATGCAAAAGTCAATTCATACATATGTTAGATTAGACATAATAAGAAACAGAATTAATGCTAATAAGATAGTAAGTAGATGCAAAAAGAGTATAAAAATATGCAAAGTTTACAAAATGAAAGCACAATTGATAAAAACAAAAAATAAGATGTGAAAAGATGTTAATAAAATGGTAGTTACATGCAAAATAACAAAACATATACAAAAGTGGATGCTAAGGGATGTAAAAAACAATGTATTAATAAAGACACAACCTAGATGCAAAATTTGTAAAAGATATACATAAAAGGACATAATGTTAAATGAGACACAAAAACATGATACCAGAAGGTTATTGTGTGTTCTATTTCCCAATTTGTGTAAACTGGGATGCAAAAATAGATGTTAAAACATTGTATTGTAGTAGTGTCAGATTCTTTGGTGTATCTATCTCATCTAAGATCCTAAAATCAGATTTAAATTTTGAAGGATGATTGATGTGGATTATAATTTTTTATTTTTTGTAATATGAAAAAAGCTTTGATAATGATATTGTAGGATATTTTTTCCAAATTATTTACATTAAAATATTTATTGTATAAGAGAACCATGTAAGACTGTTTTTCTGGATGATTAGGCATTAATTTGTATTTATTAGCTTCACATTTTGCAATCTTATCACACTTCACATTGTGAAGAAGGGTCAAGGAGAGTGACCCAAAATGTCAATCATAAAAGTATTCCAGCCTGGATAATTCAAAAAAAGCATTCTACAAATATTCTAATCCAAATAATTTGGAAAAAATACTCCTACAAAATTCTATCTATTAAATATTGAAGACCTGGATAATTCACAAAAAGCACTCTACAAATATTCTAACCCAAATAATTTGGAAAAAATACTCCTATAAAAGTCTATCTATTAAATATTGAAGTTTCCTTTTCAATATGATAAAAAAATTACTTTGTCTACATGGTTAAAGTGAATTTGTGAAAGTCATGGATGCTCTTGGAAGAGATCCATGTTTCATGGAAAATATATTAGTAAAAAATTAAAAATATTCTAATTCTACTTTTACATATATTCCAATCCAGTTAATCTGGAAAAACTATTCTTAAAAAATATGATTATTAAATAAATAAATATTTTTCAAAATGATAAAAAAAACTACTTTGACAATATAAGTAAAGTTAATTAATAAAAGTCATTGGTTCTATAAGTAAAGTTAATTAATAAAAGTCATTGGTTCTTTTGAAAGAGATCCATATTCTATGAAAGATATGTTTAAAATGTAATTTGTAGTATTTTAAATCAACAATAACAATGTAACCTATAAAATTAAATTGATAGTTCCTCTTAAAAATAAAAATAAACATTTACAAATACTAAATATAAAGAAAATTTGTTTTGAATGAAAATAAACGTTTACAAATACTAAATATAAATTTTATTTTGAATGAAAATAAACATTTACAAATACTAAATATAGAAAAAACTTGTTTTAAATGAAAATGGACATTGAGAAAACTTGTTTTGAATGAAAAGTCACTTTCTATGGAGGATCTAATAATAATAATATATTGTTCCTCAAACCCATTATCCCTTATAATGTTTAAATATGGCTATTCCATATCTAATGATTTCAAAGCATCCTCTTTAATCCAAATACAACATTTTAAATATATTTGGAGATCGAAGCATGAAGGTAGAACCTAATATATCTAGTATAAGCTTTTGGAATAAATTCCAAAATAACAACAACAACATTCTCCTATAGCATCATTCCTTTTCGGTATTTTTCTTTATGATGTCAATTTTTGGAAATCATGTTATGAGATCCTTAGAGGTTAAGAGTGTCTATGCCAACCCCTCAAGTAAAACTAGGATTTACGTGAACTATAATTTAAGTATTCAAAGGAACGTGGAAAAATGTTGAGGTTCTTAGTTTTAGTTAGTACATTGAAATATAGGATTTACTAGTAAGGAGTTGTTATAGCTTTTAGAGATAAGAAAACCATATCAAGTTAAGATATGGGACTTTGAAAACAGATTTTAGAGGTATTTTGAATACATGAGGAGCAACAGTAACAATCAACCTAAAGAATCAAGTGTGACATGGAGAATCAAGTGTGATAAGAGGGGTTTATTTCAGTAGGAAGTGTCCCAAGGATTATAGGTATGTATTTGCTTGTCTCCTTGAATGTCTATTGAGTGCTTCTATTAAATCATTGCATGGAAGGGGTCTCTTGTCCCATAAATAAGGGGATCTCATATATCAATTTGGTGTTTGGATAGGCCATTTTATTGTTGTTGTTTTTGTTATAAAGTTATGAGGAAAATAAAGAAAATTTCTAGAGAATACAAACTTTTGGGACATATGGGATGACAAGCATAATATTATGTGGCTCCTTTACAAGTGAAATGGTATATGTGGGGAATAAAACATTTTCGATTGGATTAATAATTAAGAATGAAAACTATAATAATATATCACAATCACCAACTTTCTCAATTTTAATCTATTTCCTTGGTTTTAGACTGGATAATCACATTGTGTATAATTTTCATAGAAATCAGGCTTTACTAGCAGCAAATAAACTCATCATGTTATCAGGTATATATATTTAGGAACCCCATATCACTTTTTTTTTCTTGTTTTTTTCTTAATGTGTGTGGTAGGCACACATCATTATACATCACTAGAATTGGAAGTGTTGCAAGTGCTTTTTATTGAATGCATCTAAATACTCAACATGCAAAGATGAATGGTGAAATTAATAAGGTCATCATAATACAAAAACATAATATGTGATGGAACACATGTAATAAAACAAATTCCTCCATATAACATGTGTAATCAATGGGGGAATTACAACCTCCACCTCAATGTGCACATTTTTACCTCCTAATTCCATGGGTTTTGTGGGTAATATGCATTGTGGCTAACAAATATCTCCATCAAATTCCTTAAGCAATGTTTGGGAAGCAGTAAGGGTGGGTGATCCCATCTCTTCCCAAATTTTTTATGAAATCACACTCTTAGCATATCCTTCATATATAATGGTTTTAATTATGAGAACCCTACTTACTTTGACTATTATTTGGAAAGTGTCATAAGAATGGATTTAGGGTTTTTTTTACAGGGTCAAAACTTATTAATCGTATATCATAGCCCTCAATGGCCCCAACTATAGACAATAATTCCCTTCTCTATGAAGGGAAACTTTATAAAAATTCTAGGGAGGATAGTGGCATTGCGTGTTTGGGCTAAGACGTCTACCACATTGTAGTTGTAAGTTGCTCAAGTGTAAGGGTCATGTGTTAACCGAAATAAGGGTTTCTTTGGAATTGTGGGGATCAAGTCAATGAGAAATTTTGCTTTGGGAAAAGTCAACAATTGGACAACATTTTGTTGTTGGGATTACTCTATAATAGGAATCTCATAGGTTTGTGAACAAGTGGAAAGGTTGACATAATTCACATAATGAATAAGTCATGGATTAGATGGTCAGGGTTGTGTCCTACATAATCAAGGGGTGGGTGCATAACAATCAATTGTTGATTATGAGGGAAAGGATTTGGAATTATTACAAGTTATTGAGCTAGTGGGGGTGAAAATTGTGGTTGTTGTGGGACAAATCATCAAATCAAGTCAAGCATTAGTGAGCATTTGGGTGTGTAATGATCTTCAGTACATACCACACATGGGTGATTGTTGCTTCTTCTAGGTTTTTTTTCCTATTTTCTTAAGTTTGGTTTTTTATTCTATTTTTGGTATCCATATTGGTTTTGAGCCTCATTACCACTCCATTTCTTTTGCAATGAGGGCTCCCAAGGTTTTTCCCTTGACTATTTTTTTATTGTTGTTATTTCTTCAATTTTTGTTTTTTCAACTTGTTGGTTGTTGTTCTGATTGGGGTTTGGTGGTGGGTCCCCATATTGAGGTGTCAATGGGGGGTCATTGGATGAAGTGCATCTCCTATGTGTATGGGATATTAGTAGGGTTGAGTTATATATAATGAATTTAAATTGGGGTGTGCCCCTTACCAAGTGGGAGAGGTTGGTTCCATGGTGGTGGTATATAATGGTTCTGAGATGTAAACATTAGGTTTATCATTAGATGGGGTGACCCATATGATTTTTATGGTCCATATAAATAGGATGGTCCTAGTAGGGATTGTGGGGGTTCATACATGTTAGGATTATATTAGGGATGGTTCATGGTACTTTGGGTATGTTGAATAATTCAATGATCCTATTTATTGCATTCTCTAAGGTGGCAATCATTAATGGAAAATGTGGTGAACTAGAAATTTATCTAACTATTTTTTGTGCATATGAAGTCGAGTTTGTGTGTACATGAAGTCAATTTTGAGAGCAACCTCAATGGCATTAGCCTTTGTTTCTTGTGATCTTATGTAGAAGGGACTTATTGAAGCATCCACAAAGAAGTTCAGAAGGTAATTTCATGTGCTTACATAAATGATGATGGTCTCGCCATTGGTAGATATGATAATTAATGTGTGGAGTTATATTTCTTTAATGTAATTACAATTTCGAGTCCATATTCTTAGTATAGAGATAATTGGAAATATGTCGAAAAAGTGGTTACGAGTGTTTTCAAATTGTTAAATTTCCCTCCTGGTAGTTTAGTGTATCAACTAGTGGTCATACGTATTAAAGTACATTGAAAATTTTTACACCTAATGGTTTCATATTTGATATTGTTGGAGCCACAACTCAAGTGGTATGTAATAATCAATATGTTAGGGTCTTGTTTTAGTTTACCCTCAAATTTTGGTAAAATTGAATGGTAGTTTGTGAGGCATGATCTCCCAATCATCATTGTGGGAAATGGTGTCATTAATGAGTTTGTCTAGGTCTAGGAGATTTACAAACCAAATAATGGAACATTGGTTGCCATATAGTGTTGGCCATAGTGACTTATAATTAGTGATGGTGTAAAAGATCTATCAAAGGAGTGTGAGATCACCCAAGTTAATGGTGTTTCTATGTTGTGATAGGTTGGATATTCTGGTTCTGGGAGTTAGTGGAGGGGCATTTTCAATCTTAATGCTTGTTTAAGGGTGTAGGAAAATTTTTAGATTCCATGTTTATCTTGAAGTGTAGAAACCTTGGAAAATATTAATAATTCTTAAAATAATAGCTACTAATGTTTGGTGATATTTTTGTTAAATTATTCAAATTTATAAATATTTTGTGTAGTCTCTAGAAATTTTGAGAGTTTCTTAATACAATAATCCTATAGAAATTGGTGGAATTATTTTTGGAAAAAAATGGAAATTGGCAAATTATTTTTGGAAAAATGGAAAATTAGCCAAATGGTGAAATTTAGCCATGAATTGTTTCCTTCCTTGAGGTGTTTTTATATGGAAAGAAAGGTAAGGTGTTGAGGGTCAACCCATGTCACCCTATTAGAGCATCTTCAACCACTAGAATTCATTGTGAAAGTGTGCTTACACTACTAGTCAAAACTTGGTCATCCAAGTGCATTCATCACAAATGTGGTGTGGTATAGTAAGTACTTTAAGTTTTGGTGGTAATTTTATATGTGGAACTAGGTGAGATTTAAATAAATATCCTTGTAAAAATGATATAATTTAGGTAGTAAGCACACTCCTAAAAATCAAAAGATATTCTAGGAAACTTGCAAGCATAACTAGATAAGATGGGCCTTCTGAATGAGCTATCATCATCAATAATGAAATGTGATGGGGGTGAGCCCTAAATGAAGATGTGAAAAGAGACTACTTATAGTGAGTAACACCCAAGGTGATGAAATACAAGGGGGGTCTCAATATTTATATTAGGTATCGTACGTAGTCCTCGGGCATGCCACATGGGCAGAACTTAGAATTTTTGCCACTAATTTGCCTCTTCACTAATCATGAACAAGGGGGAATAAGATCATTAGTTGATCATATGCAAAGTGGTGTGAGTGGAATTCTCACACATCTACCGTCTGGTCTCCCCATAAATGAGTGTTTTTTAGGAGGCACCCCTAACCACACTTTCATTACTCAAGGACTCCTGTCCTCACTTTAATCAACTTCTAGTTTCAAATTTTGATAACCTTGGATCATTTTATAAACCACCTACCTATAAGATCCTAATTTGATCGAAGTGTTAGTTTTGTTTATAAATCTATCTAGCTCCATGTCCACCATGCCCTCTTGCAAATTGATGTTGATGTGTGGTTTGTAAGCTACTAACTCACAATTTGTTTGTTTAACCAATTAACTAGGGTGTTCGATTTTATAGTGAAAATACTGTTTAAAAAGGTCAATTTCTTAGGTGTTTATAAGGGGGTATATTTTAAGTTTCTTATTCTTATTTTTTCAACTAAGTTCTAATGTTTAGGAAATCTAATAAATCTTGAAAAGGATTGAAAGTGGGTCCAACTTTTTGAAGTAAAATAGCCTTTCAATAAACAAGAAAGTAAATCAATCTTAGTTGCCCAAATCACTTGGAAATGTGGGGTGAAGATCATACATGGGAAGATGTGCCTCAAAACCAATATTTTAACCAAAAAAAGGTAAATACTTAAACAATTTCATTACTCAAAATCAAGGTAAAATGATGTGGGTGATTAACCCAACTAACAAGTGAACTAAAGCATAGAATTCACTAAAATGAGAAATCCAATGGTTGTACCTATAATTTGGCAAAGGGAAATATCAATGTGGTTTTTTTATGAATAGTTTCATCATCAATAGAGAAACTCAAGGACTAGTTGCGCCGCAACTCTAAAGAAAAGGATAGTTGAGTCGAGTCTTGTGCAGGGACATTTTCAAAGATGTAGTAGTTACACTACTTTAATAGCTCTAAGAGTGAATTCCTAGGGTAATTTTGGTGAAATCACAACCACCTATAAAATGGGGGATATGTTAAGAAAATAGACTTTTGACCTAGCTAAACCAAATGATTTTCTAAACTTCCTGAAATTTAGGAAAAACACCTAGTGGAGTTGCCAAATTGTTGGGGGAAGATTTCTACATAGTCAGTAACGAACTTATTCCCCTATAGGGTGGCCATATCCCTAAAAAAACAAATGAAAGTGTCCTTTTATAGCTACCTACGCAAAATATACCATGAAAATGAGGGCAACAAAAAAGGGAGGAGTAGGATACCTCAACACATAAGTTCTTTTCTCATTAAGCTCGGCTAAGAGGGGAAGAAATGATCTCTCAATATTGTAATCATAACACCTACACAAAACAACCATAAAATACCTTACATGGATCTTTAAAACCATTGGAAAAACTTGCAATAATAACATGGCAACATGATCTTGATTCTACAAGTATGGATAAACCACAATAAATTAAGCTAATAAGTATGCAATAAACTAAAAAGTGATGGGTAGATAAAGAAAAAGATTCTATTAACAAAATTAGATTTTATAATGGAGAGACCAATTGTTATGAGAAGATGGTCTCTCGATCCTTATCTTCATTGAGTTCATTCTTTTAGGACTCTTCTCTTCTCTTTCTACTCATTTGAAGTGATCTTAGTGTAACTAAGTGGAGCAAGGGAAGCATTGACTCTCTCTTCAATTTGGTAGCATAACAATGCATTGAACTCTAAGATATCAAACCATTCTACAATGCCTATATTTATACATTTTAAGGTGCATGAAACTTATTGGAGAAGCTTCCTAGGGGTGTCACACTCATCGTAGGATAATCGCTTTCAAAATATAGACTAAAGGAGACATTACAAGAACTATCCATGGCCCTGCTATTGTTGCATGCATGTTTTGACAACTATAAATTCACTTATAACACTTGGGAATCAATGGGATCAAGACATCATTGACACAATTATTGAAGAAACAACTGTGTCAAATGGAAAACTTGGAGAATTTTAATAATTACTCAAGCTTAACCTTTAAGGGGGGTCAACTATTTCCTTTCTCTAGTCTTTCCCCAAAGATTTTTACACTATATAGTTGTCTGTATATGTAAGTTACTATTTCCAATAATGGTATAGATTTGGTTATTGTGTAACGTCTTTTGAGATCCAAACCCAACTCGTGGCTCAAAAGGGACATTAAAAGTATGCAAGGAGACATTAAAATGATACAAAATGGCCATTATGTTGACACCAATATAAGCTAAAAGGATGGAAAGGGGAAAAAAGAGACAAAAATACAAAAATATAAATGGTTAAGGAAATGTAATATAAGAAACATGACTCAAAAAGGAAATCCAAATTGATGCAATCAAGATGATATCTAAACATAAATGAGTATTATACAATGCAAAATCAATGCATACATAGGCCATTTTTTTTTATTCTCCCTGTGTTTTTTTAATTATATTTGAAGGAGCCTTTGTGTTGAAAGATGGATGGAAAAGTATATATTTTTTAAGGATTCCTTTAAGGAGGCCAAGAATATTTTAATAAATAGTAATAAGATAGAAATGAGGACAACTATAGGGAAATCATAAGGCTTTTTTATCTTTAAAGGAAATCAAATGTATATTCTGATTTCATACTTTTAGATATTCAATTTTTTCATGGAAAAAAAGATTAGTCGCAATTAGGCACAAGATTAATGCTAATAAGACACTAAGTAGATGTAAATGAGTATAAAACAATGCAAAAGTTGACAAAGACAAATGCATAATCGGTCCGTAAAAATTAAGATGCGAGAAAGTATAATAAATATTAGTTAGACAAAAATACGAAAACATATGCAAAAGTGGATATTAAGGAACACAAAAATGGACATAAACAAAACACACCCTAGATGCAAAATTTGTAAAAGAGATGCACAAAAATAAATGTTAAATAACACACAAAAACATGAGTGTCAATTTGCACAAAATCGGATGCAAAAATGGATTATATAACCATGTATTATAGTAGTGTAAGATTGTTTGGCCAAGTCATTTCATTTCATGTAAGATCCTAAAGATCCTAAAACTAGATTGAAACTTTATGATGGATAATAAATTTTTAGTTTTTATAATATGGTTTTTTTATTTTTTAAAATAGAAGATATAAATGCACTTAAATAGTAAATTCTCTTAAAATTGTTATATATCTATGAAGTGAAGGTGAAGAATAAAGGATAGGAAATAATTTAAATTGTTTAATAATTAAAACAAATGTAGCCCTAGGAGTTATCTCAAATGGTTGTCACCAATATTACTAGACATTTTGGTAGCTCCATATCAACTTGTGTAAATGGGTTTACAAGATGTTTTTTTGAAATTATCTACTTTGAAATAATTATTGGTAACTCCATATCAACATGTGTAAATGGGTTTACAAGATGTTTTTTTGAAATTATCTACTTTGAAATAATTATTGTACTAGTGAATCATTGTAAAAGTGTTTTTCCAACCTTGTGATATGCTAAAAGAACTTTTAAAAAATTAGATGAGTGTGTCTCAAGTGAATTTGTGAAAGTTATGAATTCCATTGGAAAAGGTCCATATCCCATAAAAGATATGTTTTGGAAAAATGTAAAAGTAATTCCAATCTTGGAAGAGGTCCATATCCCATAAATAATATGTTTTGGAAAAATGTAAAACTAATTTCAATCTCACTATTAGAAATATTCCAACTCATATAATTTGGAAAAAACACTTCTAAAAAAACTTAGCTATATTAAATATAGAAATTATTTTTCAATATGATGAAAATTTTTACTTTATCAACATAACTAAAGTGATTTTACTTTATCAATATAATTAAAGTAAATAAGTAAAAGTCATGAATCCCCTTAAAAAGGAACCAACCCTACACTTAGAAATATTCCAAACCATATAAACACTCCTAAAAAAACCCAACCCTACACTTAGAAATATTCCAACCCATATAAACACTCCTAAAAAAAACTTAGCTATATTAGATATAAAAATTCTATAAAAATGTGTACTTATCAACATAACTAAAATGAATTTACTTTATCAACCTGATTAAAGTAAATGAATAAGTCATATATCCCTTTAAAAAAAAAAAAAAAAATCATATCACACTAAAAATACAATTAATAAAAATATAATTTATATTATATTAAAATAACATAATTTAATTTTAATTCTATTTAAATAAAACTATTCACTTCCAGAGAGGATCTAATAAACCAGGAGTGCCATATTACACTTAAAAATACATTTAAGAATAATATAATTTATGTTATATATTAAAATAACACATAATTTAATTTTAACTCCAAATGAGGATCTAATAAACAATCCCTCCCATGGAGATCTAGTAATCATATATATCGTTGCTCAAGTTCTTTGTCATTTGGTTTAAATATAGCTATGCCATATATAGTACTCTGATAGCTCCTCTCTTATTCCAAATACAATTTTCTAAATAGCTTTAGAGATAGAACTACAAAGGTAGATCCTGATATTTCCAGGATGGACTTCCTGGAACCTTTGCCATCTTCCTCCCAGATCTATTTATCTTTGTGATTTGAAATCGTGCCATTGAGATCGTTAGCAGGCTATGAGCTTCTATGCGAACCCCGAATCAAATACTCAAAGGAACATCGCACAGTAGCCAGTGCTCTCAGTTTTAACCGGTATTTTAGAATGAAATACTCAAAGGAACATGGCACAGTAGCCAGTGCTCTCAGTTTTAACTGGTATTTTAGGATTTACTACTAAGGGGCTGTTACAGCTTTCGGGGAGATGAAAACCGGAATCAAGTTTTGGGCAATTCGGGTGAGGGGAAAACTTTGCAAATAAATCTGATTCTAGAAGAATTTTCAGCCTATGTGGAGGTATAGTAGCAACCGACATGAAGAATCAAATGTGACCAGCGTGATTTCTTTTTTAGTAGCAAGTGCCCCGGGGAATATAGCTATTTCTTTGCTGCCGTCCTTGAACGCCTGTTAAATTTGCTTTCATGATGAGAAAAATAAAGAGGATTTCTAGAGAATACGGACTTTTGGGACATACGGGACGACGACGAGCATATTACCGTGGGGCTGCTTCACAAGTACAATGGTGTATGTAGAGAACAAATCATTTGCCATTGGCTTAACAGTTGAGAACGAAGACAATAATAGTAGATTATAATCACCAACTTTCTGAGTTTTAAGCTATTTTGCCCAGTTTCAGGCTGGATAATCACATTGTGTATAACTTTCATGGCAATCAACCTTTAATGGCGGCAAACAAACTCATTCTGTTATCAGGTACACATATATTTAGGAGCCTCCTGGCACCTGCTCTGTTCCCTGTTTTGTTCTTGTTGTGCATGGCAGACACACATCATTATATATCGCCTGAATTGGAAGAGCTGCGAGTGCTCTCTAATGAATGCATCTGAATACTCGTCTCGCAAAAATGAATGGTAGAAATAGTAGGCCCGTCATACATGAAAAGAGACTACAGTGTCCTTCCCATTACAAGTATGGTTCACACCTTCAATAAATTACTAAAACTAACCTGTATCTGAACAATTGTTTTACTGTACGTTTGTTTCATTTGGTATGGTACAGATGGTATTTTTTTGTCCAATCTTTCCTGTAAGCTCGTCAGTGAAGTTTCTGTGTGTTTCTACCTGTTTTATCTACTAGCCTGCCATTCCATGTTCTTAACGTCTGAAGAAACTAAAGAGTTACTTTAGAGCTGCCATGTGCAATAAATGAAACATAAAGTTTGTCTATTGGCTGTTTCATCTAAATGTAAAGTCTTCCTGCCAGAGCAGACATTTTGTCATTTGCAATTTTTGAAAATGAATAGAAGATATAGCATGCAAAGCCCTAAAAAAGGCTAGAGATTTACTGTAATGAAGCAACTGCTCTAAATATAATACGTACTACTGAATGAATCCAAGCACAAATTCAGTGAATAAAAACTACACTGCTGAGTGTTTTAGCCCATAAAATGAAGTAAAGAAAGTGAAATATTGGGAAAGTGTACAGATTCTAACAATTATG
>ML781059.1:215234-244680 GCA_009831015.1 Picea engelmannii
ATGTACAAGTGACAGTGATATCATCTCACCATAAATCAAATATGGGAAGTTAACATGTGGGAATCCATGAGAGATTTCTAAAATCATCATGAAGGTTCCAAGAGGGTTTCAAAATCCTAAACCTGACCCTAATTCTAACTATCAAAAACCTAGCAAGAGAGAAAATGGTTTAGTTTTTCATTATTCATCGGTGGTTCAATAGTATGAATATGTAGTAGATATTAATAAAGTAGAGAGACATAAATATATTGTAGAAGACCATAAAAGACCATAGTGTCTTATAACTTCATAGTAAGCTTGGATAGATTTGTAATATGTATTGTAATTTCTATAATATAAGAAGATGGAAGGTACACTCCTTCATTGATTGATGGTTTTCCCTTATGGGTTTTGAAGGTAAATATTTGTGTTCTATTGTGTGGTTTTTTATTATAGTATATTTTGTATGTCACGATTATTCAAGACTCTGAATGGTGTATTTTATTTTATGTTAAAGCATTAAAAATACAAAAAGATAGTCGAGCATAGACTCACTATGGTCGTTTTAAGTTTAGATATGTGTTGGCATAGACCCACCATGGTCGTTTTAAGTTTAGATATGTTTTGGCAAGTCAATCATTGGAATATTCAAGGCGATTTACAAATCAATTTTTTTTATGAATTGTTTACATAAAAAAAACATACCTAAACTTCATATGAAACACGTAGGGTGTAGCCATATTTAGCAAGCAAAGATCGAGATTCATTCCATTGTTTTGATCTATTTTTCTTTCTCCGAGCTTCTCCTTTGTTTTATACCTCTTGTGAGCAATGGGGCACTAAAGGAGGAGGGAGGATATGATTTTTTAATTTATTGACAATGTAATTAACATCATGTATTTATGACCCATTTATCATGAGTGTCATTCATGAATGACCAATTTCTCATGACCTTAAATAGTCCACTTAGTCATTATTGCATCAAGGAATGCTCACAAAGGTAAAGAAATGGGGTTAAAATTAGTGAAATGAATCAATAGCATCAATCATCATTTCTAAGACTTGTATCTAATAACTAGAGCTTCCTTAGAAACCCTAGTTACCTATTGCATATCCCAAATGTGACAATTGACAATACATTATTCATTTCACTAGTTTCAATTCCATTTTTCCACCCTTTTAAACAACACATGATGCAATGAATGCTAAATGAACTATTCAAACAGATGAAAATGAGTCATTATCAAATGATACTTATAAACATGAATCAAAAAAATATGACATGGATTGCACAAATGATCGCAAAAATAATTTGATATTTCATAATATTAAACTCTGAAAACACCACATGCTTAAATAAATAAATAAATAACAGTTTTTTTCTCATAAAACACACTATAACATCAAATAAAATCAACAACTTTCCATATTGTAAAGCTCTGGAGCAAAGAAAGTCGGAGGAAGAGTAGGGGAAGCACTCATGCTCCAGAAGACCCTATGTGTAATGGGTGAAAGAGAATGTGAGGTCCTTGTCATAAAAGCAATTGCATTGAGCCCTTTGAGGAATTTTTCTTCAAAGTTAAAAGGACGAGGGAAAAGGTTCATGGACAGGTAACATTTATGCACATTCGTCTTAGAATTGCGTTGCCCTTATCTTGAATAGGGATTGGTGGATTGGTCCCACCACTTCTTTTCAAACTATATTTATCTCGCGCATATTTCCTACAAACCCTCAGTCAATGAAGAATATCGTAACTCGCAAGCAACAACTATGTAAAAGAACAATTCTAAGTTTTTGAAAGGTTGTTGGGCTTAAATTTCGTCATGGTAAATGGCTATGCAGCTATAATTTATTTTTGAAAGGTTGTTAGGCTTAAATTTCGTTTTTGTAAATGGCTATGCAGCTATAATTTATTGATTCAATTGCTTACTAAATTTGAAAGGGTATATGGGATAAAAACAAAAAATTGCTATGTGTAATATTTTTTAATACATTAAAGTAAGAGAATTAGTAATGTGATGGTATGATTCAAATCGCAGACTCAGTTTATTTAACTTGATTTAGTGTTCTTCCCTTTGTATCAAGGTTTGGTTGCTTTGTTGATTTTATTCTCATTTATCTGTATATTTTCTACTTTATTTTTTTAGCTAATTTTTTTGTGTTTTTAATTGGACCATCCTAAAACATTAATTCTTAGTTTTTGATATGCGAATTTGATCTCTCATTGATTTGTGAGTATGTTACACAATGCAAGAAAAAGTGTTGCTCAACTTCTATCTCTCCATTCCTACGTCCTTAGCATAGCCTTTCTTCCTACAACTCCTTAGGTTGTTTCTATCTTCATGTTTCACATCTTAGATTGTGTGAGTTGGTTCTTAATTGCGGTATCATGTGTCCCTGTGTCGTGGGATGTTAAACTTCAAGTATTTTTGCAATTTGATACGGTGATGATTATTGAAGTTGACTACGTAGTATTGTTGTTATTTTTGCATGTTTTCTATATTTTCCTCCTTGTAACATTCTTGTACAAGACTTATCGATGTCTTTTTTCATTGGGCACCTTTCTTCTTCTATATCCCACTCTTCAAACCATTTTATGCTCTACCACTTCCATGTTTTCTTCCTCTTTCTAATCTCAACTTTTTTTATTTTAACCAGAATCTTATTGTTTTACATGGCTATCATTTTCTATCTATACAAAATCAAGTTTCTTAATGCACCCAACTATATTAAGCATAGTCATGTTTTAGCAAAGAGTTTCTCATAGGGATGTTGTTATGTACTGTTAGACAATGGGTCTATCGGGGTTTCTATCATCACTCAATCGTGTTACATATGTTTATGGATATACTTGATCCACATACTTCACATCCATAAATGAGTAGTAGGCTTATGAGCATGTGAAAGAGGGAGTACAATGTTTTTCAGTCTCAAACCTTTGTTGTCCTACATGTATTTTGCAACAGGAAGAATACTTTCCACTCTCCTTGCAATATTTTACTTATGCATGCATCTCACCTTGGCTTCTCATTGCAATCTAGTCCCAAATATTTATAACTTTGAGTTAGTTCTAGTTATTTTCCTTTGAAGTTGATTCGTAGTTGTTTTGTTAAGCAATAAGAATTTCATCTTAGTTTTGCTCATGTTTGAATGCTAATTCCAACCATCGCATAGAGGAATCCTAAGGATTATAGGTGATCTCATACATTGCATAGTGTTGTCACTGCCAGTGTCACGTCATATGCATACAACAAGATCTTTCTAATCCATGCTAGCTTCACCCCTCCCCCACCTTTCCTATTTATCCATTCCTTTAGCTTATCTATGTAACCAACATAGATCCATCTTAAACCTAGATCTATCAAGCACCCAAAGGGATCAACTTTCTCGAGGTGTAATTTTTTTGTCATATATTATGAAGGAGTTAATACATGATGAGGAATTAAACGATAAAAAAAATTACATCTCAAGAAACTCGATCCCTCTCCGTGCTCAATAGATTCGGGCTTAAGATGGATCTACGTTGCTTTAATTTTTTTCAGATGTTGTCACGTACATGTGTGACAACATCTATGTCACATTGGGCTATAGAGCACCTCACTACACTTGGTGCAAAGACCAAATAATGTGGGGAAATATTAAGCACCATGCAGTAAGTCAATCATTAGCTCACTGCATAGTGCATCCTATCCATTAGATGAACATTATTCATTATCGAACAAACATGATGCGCTAGATAGTGAGCCAATCATTGGCTCACTTCTTGGTGCATCATGTTCATTAGATGCACATTATTCATCATCAAACGGACATAATGCACCAGGCAGTGAGCCAATGATTGACTCACTGCATGATGCTTAATGTTTCCCAATAATGTAAGGAAGAGAGAAACAACCTTTTTTACCTCGATATCATTGTTGAAACTCTTTGAAAGACTATCTGTAAATCTAGTTTTAACCCACTACAATCAAAAACAAACTTGTCCTTTAATTCTTTATCATTTTCCTCTACCAATTTCCTCATTTTTCTCCATACTCCTTTTAAACTCAACAAACACATGACAAACTCTGAGCTCATGATGATGAATCCATAGTCCTATGAATTGTCTTTGTCTTCCTACGGCCAAAATGAATCCTACCTAACTACGTGAAAAATCTCTGTTTAACAATAGTATTGAGTAACGTTATGATGTACCAATTGAGAAAATCCCTTCCCATAAAGCTTTTGCAATAAATTTGCCTTTGACATTTCACCGTCCACAATAATTGCGCATGCTCAATCTCAGGAGAGTAAAAGTATTTTATTGTGGTATTAACACTTCCACGTAGGGATATTATGGTACGTATGAAGCGAGTACAATGGAAATTTTCATCCATATTTAATGGTTTTATCTTCAATTGAGAAATATATACACATTGTATATCCATCGAGTGCACGGAACCTAGGTTTCCCTATTGGCAAAGTCATAATTAGTTGAAATATATCACTTACCTATAAATACAATACATTATTTCTCCCAAAGTGAAAATCATGAATGTATAATTACCTAAGGGGCACAAAATTTCAAGCCTCAAAAGCTATAGTTGAAATTCCAATCAAGTACAACAAAGTTAGAAATCCTCCTCTTCTTCTAACAGGAATTGGGTACAAACCCCTTGATTTCAGGGATCCTTCAACTCCTTACAACTTAGACTAAATAGATGCCCACACCTATATTTAATTATTGAAATTAAAAAAAAAAAAAATACAATTACTAAAGTTAATAGTTGATATAATAATAATAACTTAAAAACTTGTGACTTAGTGTGATGGTGATTAACTCCCCCACTATTCTTCTTCCATGTCAAACGAGTCAACCATCATGCAACATGGAATGGTTAGTTTTTTCCATCAAATCATTTCATAATGATAACCCACTACCGACAAAACTACCCCATAGACTTTGAAATTTTTAATTATTTGCTCAAATTCACATGAGAAAGGAACAACTACATTTTCTTAAGCACAATGCCATATCTTTAAAATATTCCGTAAATAGTTCCACTACGTGACACCTTACGATCCAACGTTACTTCTCAACATAAATTTTCTTTTGCATCATTTTAAAATTAATGATTTGTGTACGAAGGGACCATGTTTTATTATGTTAATATTGAATTTATTGAGTAATATGGATTAAAAAAAATGGATCATATATCGTCTTAATATTTTATAAATTTGAAATTAAAGTAAATTTATGTTAATCATATCAAAGTTGTTTATTTAATGTGAATATCTCCATTTACTTTAAGTAAAAAACATCTTGAAGCTTGCATTATCATCCTATTTTTCTTCTTTCATTGTAAAGATTAATAAGAAACGTCAGCATATTCTTCTTTGTCATTATTGAGATTAATAAGAATCCTTCCTATCCTATTAAGGTATGTAGAGTTGAATTCAATTATGTTAGGTTAATAGTACTCATGTTCAATCAACTACAAAATTGAACTACAAAATTGGTAAAGTATTTTGACATTATGTTACGTTTTTAATAGTATTCATGTTCAATCAACTACAAAATTGGTAAAGTATTTTGACATAGGTAATGATTCTAAAGGAGAATTGAAAGCTGAGTTTGATTCATGTGGTATTGTGGGAGAATAATATAATTAAGTGAAAGAGATGCATATTTTTTGGAATCAAAGTGGATTTTTTTATGGAGGAAGGTATTGGGAATTTATGCATAGCCTTCCAAGTCACATTTTTTGTAACGTACCTCCATGCTTAGGTACCTCAGGAATCCATGTTCTTGAAACGATTTTGAATTCTGATACTAATTAGTTAAAATACAAGAAGCATGCAGTGAAACAAAATTTCATACAATTATCAAGAAAATGTATACAATGTTACAATGCAAAATACAATTGCAAGGCACAACATTAAACAATAAACTACATAATGGAAATATAATATAGAGAACAAAGAACATGTATCTTTATCAAATGAACACGCTGACTAGTTGTAGACGTCGGATGTTCCACCCAACCTTAGGCTATGTTGCACTTTAATCTCTACAACAAGCCACCCCCAAGATGAGGCTATGAATCCACAAGGACAGGTGCCTACATGGACTATAAGTCTCAAACTAGTCCAGATACCAAACTATTACAAATTGTTCTCTCTTTCTCACTCACATCAATCCCAATTTACCAACCCTCTTTCCCCCTTAGCATGCAAAACCCAAAGAAAGTAATCGCCTTCTCTGCAATGCAGCCCCTCAAGCTATTCCATTTCTCTCCAGGGCTCTAGTGCTACTGGCTAATAAATATCAGTGCTGAAAACTCCAAGAGAATGTCAAATGTGGATGCTTCTCCTCAACTTTCATTGTTCGCATGCACACATGCATTAATTTCTTGCTAGAATAACTAGTAGATACTTACAACCAACTAACATTGGCTTTACCTCCAACATTTCGCTCCCATGCCAAAATAAAAAACAAGAACGATTGAGGAACTGAATGAGGAATGATTGAGAGACCCTCAACATAAAAAATCATGGTTTATATATTTGCATGCAACAATGCACCACGTGGCTTCCCCAAGAAGCTCGCACAACCACTTTCCCAACTAATTCCAAGATGGGTTTAATAAAATAAAATAATGTATCTTAGCCCCTTTAGTCCCCTCACTTGTGGAATCATAGCCCCATATGACTCCGTCCTTATCCATCTGCAGCCGATGATGTGATTTTTATTATTAATATCCAATGCTATTGCATTGCTAAGCTCTTTGACCTATTAAATATCACATATGCGCTTTGGCCCAAAACATATTGCCTCACCGATGTAAAATATCATATATACACATACATATATAATTGGAGATCTAATTAGGGGTATTACATTTTTAATGTTATAAGGCTATGGATATAAGGTGTTTATTTGTAGTGCTAGCTTTGCTCTAGCCCTTTGTCAATGACTTTTGGCATAATATGCAATTGATGTCCTTGGGCATGGCATGTGAATTGTAGAAAAATGTATACTACACCACAAAATTAGGAGGTAGACAATAATGTTAGGAGGTGGACAATAATGTAGCTTTGTAATCAATGTGTTTGCTATTGATAAAGCTTGCACAATGCGAACCAACTTATGATTACTAGGGGGCGAATGATTATTTTTAGAGTTTTGGAACTCTTATTCTTTACCTTAAGAATTTGGTAGTAAATGTTGGTAAACATGGGCATTTGATAGACAAATAAACAAACATCATGATTGGGATTACACTCGAAGAGTATAGATAGCTATACAGTCTAGTTGCCAATTCTCGATATCATTTTACTTATTGTAAATTGAGTAGTGAGGCAATAAACCTTTGCCTTGTTTGCGCTAACAACACAAGTAAGGTAAGGTAATTAATTCCTTGTCCTTGTTCTTATTCACGGAATTGAAGATCACTTGATTTCACATAAAAAGTCTAGTTGTAGAGAGAAGTGAGTTGTATTTTACAACCCATATGGATGAGATGTGTAACATAATGCAATGTTAATAAATCAAAGCGAAAAAAAACTTGAAATTTGTAATCTAAAAATGGAAAAAAATTGTGTCCATAATACTAAAAAAATATGTAAAAATGAAATGATTGTCAATAATAATAATTAAAGAATATAATAACAAAATAAACCAATGTAAATCCATATCAACCCCTAATCTTTTAAACACCAAGGGATTTGTGGCTTAGTTTCTTTTTGTTCCCTCCCAGTGCTTAATAGATCTAGGGTTAAGATGGATCTACGTTGATAGCACAAACGCATAAATATAATTAGGCATCAAGTTACTTCATGCACAAAATAAATTATTTCAAATTTTATTCCATTTATTCATTACAATTAATTTCCTAAATTTCTATCTTTAAATATCCTTAATCATTATGTAATACATACATGGAAATTATATTAACATAAGGTCGTCTTAAAATTGGACTTATATTAACATAAGGTCGTCTTAATACACAAATGTATTAAGAGGGATAAACAATATCTAGGTTCTTTAATTGTTTAAAACATCAGAGTCGATATGGATCTTACCACTTAAATCTCCATGCAATTTAACACCAAAAATGACATAAACAACCAATACTAATGATTCGATCACAATCTCTTATTTGACTTATGACTTTACAATCCACCTTATTGTGCCATCGAAAATAATACAAGCTCCTTCTTACATCGTGACCTTATATGTCCATACCCCAATTCTTTTCCAGGAGCAAATGCATCAATCACTTTAATACATAATTGTTTCCTACCTTCAAGATGATAAAGCAAATTTCTTCCTTAACAATTTAATAAATCGTTGTTGTAATGTACGAAGGTAATGTATTCATAATATTTCGTCTAGAATGGTGTAAGAATAATGTTCTTGTAATACAAATTAAAAGGGTAGGGTTAGGGATTGATAACATATAAAGGTAATGTCGTTGTTAGCTTAAGTTGCAAGGTGTTTTCAATGAGAGGTAATGACCCTGGTACCCTACTGTAATTTATTGTTGTTGTAATGGGTAAGGAGTAATGTCATGGCAATACATCATTGAAATATGTGAGGGTGAGATCATGTCATCTTAAAATGAAATGCAATGTTAGGTCAGATATCTTGTAAAAGGGTAATGACAGGGTTTTTATCTTAAGGCTATTGAATTGGATTGTCGATGATGACTTATAAAATATAAGGTACCTTGAACTAAGTACCATAAATCATCATGCCTTAGTAATGAGGAAAGTTGTTTTTTCTTGTTAATATTGAACTTGGTCGATCATTATCGGAAACCATGTCACGCGCCTTCCGTAGAGGGCATAGTGTTCATCTTACTAATGTTGTACTTGATTGTGATCAGTCGTTGGTGGTCTTCTTGTGGTGTTCATCGTGGTTGCGTCTTGTTGTCGTCGGGTGGCGACATAGAGTCGAGTGTGTTGTTTCCCCTCCCACACGCGCGCACACACCTTTAAAACAAAAAAAAAATTCACCTGGTATCAGCATTGTTGTCGTAACAAGGTAGGTTGTTACATGTATCTTGTTGTGGTTTCTTTAAGTAGAAGATGATAGTAATGGGAGAAAGTTGCACTTTGCAAGATTGTCTAGGACAATATCTTCAATGGAAACTACCCCATTGCTTTGGGGAGCTTTAGTGACTCTATAGCTCTTCTTATAACTTAAAAATAATTAAAAAATTCCTATTCAAAAGTTACTAATTTATTTATAATAACAAAATCATATTTTTTCATAATCTAATTATTAAAAAAAACCTATTCAAAAGTTACTAATTTATTTATAATATCAAAATCATATTTTTTCATAATCTAATAAATATTAATTAGATTAGATACATATGACAAATGTATGACATATAAAAATCTTCACCACCCTATTCTATAAAGACCCCACTTTCCTCGATATAACTATTTTATATCTTAATATTCCACATGACCAAACTCTTAGCTAGAAAATATGGAATGAAAGAGACAAGAGGGCCAACCCAAGTCAAAAAGAATGGAGTAGATTGCAAGCATGTGGTCACATTGAATGAGTGCCAACTTTTTGAAGTCAACGAATTTTGAATCAAGGGTTTGTTGGGTGTGAACCTATCCCCATTCCCTAGGCACTTCTTCTCACGAGAGTTTTAAGGGGGCACTAGTTTTCATGTGTTTTTTTAAGGGGATTGAAGACTATGTGATTATTATTATCATTGTGGGGGAGCTTGAGCAGAACATGAAGCTGCCTGCCCTGAGGGCTAATGATAGAGTAGACCCCAGAGAAAGTTTAGTCTTTCAACTCAATTATAACTTAATCATACCTGAAATTCCACCCCCCCCTTCCCTTGGGGTGATGGGTCAACACAACATTCCATCAACAATTTCTACTAAACTTTTCTCCTACTTTCTCCCTCCATTCCTTTACTTGCAATCGAGGAAGATTGAGATGGTCGCTAACTGCCCGCCTGAAGAAACAAATTACTGATTGCCTCGTCATTGGTTGGATGAATCAAAACACAGAGGAAATAGGGAATCTCAATGTCATTCGTCGTATTTGGAAGGATTCAGAGTCGTGTAATGATGAAGAACATCGTAAGTAACACCACCACCACATGAATGTTGTCATCGTCCTTGGGATGCTGCAAACCATGGGACACAGAGTCGCTACGTCTATTTGATTTTTTTGACATTGGTTGCATTGAAGTCATTAAATATTTGTATTGCCATTGACATGGTCTACTAGAAATTCAAAACAATGGTGGTGCTAGTGAGGCTTATGATTACATAGTAAAGTGAGTACTTATGAGGGGTTAAGTAGCGACAAAAAGAAACAAACGCTACCCAAAGATTCCTTCACTAAGTACGCCATGCATGACTTCTGAATATTGTTCAGCTACTTTTTTGTCAAAGGAAATTGTGTGTGGGAATACTGGCATGTGTATAACACACACCAACATAAAAAAAAAGTAGAATAACATGTTACGTCAAGAATAAAAATTGACATATACACTATGCAAATCAGGGACTTTACTAAATTCGAGATCTACTTTATGGTATGCAAATTTACTTTAGGTTAGGCATTCATTGATTAATTAAATCATAATAGGTTTATTTTGAATTTGAATTTATTAATTATCATAGGGGATTAAATTTATGAAGGTGTAAACATATTTTTCTAACTTTTTATAATGTCAAAAAAGTCGGTTGAGAATTTATTTATTTTATTATATTTTGACTTTTATAAGTTATTTTTTGTCTATGTAAAATGATGTTGATTGTATTCAGAGCGGCGAGGTGCATCTACAGTGTAAGAGAGATGTTTTCATGTGGGTGACGCTTACATCATTCACTATCAGTTTTAAAAAAAATACAATACTCATAACACATAATAATAATAATATATATTATAGAGAGAGCCCCAAAAGCTACTATTGTTGAGGGTTGAAGCTTTCTCACAAGTTTCTTCCTCCTCATGGAATAAAAGGAAGATGCTTAATGATCCAGATTGGATCATTATATAATTTTTCATCTATCTTGGTAGTTCTTGGGTGGAAAAAATTGGAGGAATTGGCTTGCAGGGCCATTTTAGTGGTAGGTCTCATTTTGGAAAAACGGGGTCCAGAACCTTCTAGAGCCATTTTGAGGCATTAAACAACATTTTTGGGGTTACATCATTTGAAATTGTGCCTACACCCTCAACAATGTTATACACTTTGAGACCTTTCCAACAGTGCAAAAATCACCTCAATAAGAGCTCGTATGCAAAAGTTACCCCCCCGCAAGTTGACCTACCTTGTTGACCACCATGGTACGAGTGGATGCCACATTAGACCCCTTTACTCACACATATGAGGCTAGCCACGTGTGGAATTTCAAGAAGATTCTAGAAGGTCCAAACTTGATCACTAATTGAGGGTTGAGGAAGTCAAAACCCTAACCCTGGATGGTTATCGGGCTATGTTAAATACTAGGCCACTAGGAGGAGAAAGGGGTTCCTTTCTTTAACATTTTATTTTTTCCATAGTTGAGTAGAAAATATAGGAGTGGTATTTTGAGAGCATAACAAAGGAGGAAAATATTATGTAGAATCCATACAAGGCACAATGACAAAGACAACTCCACAATGAGTGCCTCTTTCTTTGTATTTTCATTTGAAGAAAAGAGAATAGAGCATAGGCCTCACCTTCTAGCTATGTTTTCTTTCATGTTGGGTTTCCTATGATACATCTTGTGTTTGTTTTTGTGGATGATATTTTCTTTTGCTCATTTATTTCATTTATTTTCATAATTTCAAGCAATAAGCTAGTAATCAATAATTTGTGATTGAAGAAAGTAATTTTCATAAGCTAATATTTCATAATATTATAAGATATGTTGCGATGAACTATTCCAGTAGAATATCCATGGAATTTTATAGATAATATTGGTATCAAAGCAATTTTATTTGGGGTATTTGTGGAAAGTTGCAGGATCTAGGAATTTTCTTAAGAAGAAAGTTGCAAAACCCTAGCCATGGTGGATGAGTTTGTTCACAACAGCCCTCGAGATCCACTAGAAGAGAGATTTTCGAGGTTGGAAGAGAAAGTTGATGAAATCTCTCGCAATATGGCCCTCCTCATGGAGGCTACAGAAAACAAGCTTGGACCATTCGAGGTGGTTGGAGGCTCCAACTCAGAGATTGGATCAGAGGGGAAATGAGGAGATAATGAAGACCCAGAAAACGAGTCAAGGAAAGAGCCTGAAAAAGGGAAACCAAGTTCTAGTGCCATTACATGTTCATAGTCTTTATTTAAAAATGGAAGCAAAAGTGGGTATCAAGCCATACCAAGGTGAGATCGATGCATTATAGTTGAATCATTTATTGCAACAAATTGAGGTTTGTTCCAGTGTTCACAATATAGATGAGAAGAAGAATATTTGTTTCCTCGACTGAAATTAAAAGGCCATGCATTAATCTGGTGGGAAATCCACACCGAAACTCTTAGGTTGGTGGGTGATCTGCCAATAACTAAGTGAGAGGATTTCAAATCCCTCATTAGTCCCAATTCTACCCTTATGGGTATGTAGAGGACCAATGGATCCATTGGAATTACTTTAGGAAAAGGAAAAGACAGAGTGTGCAAGACTACACCATTGGATTCAAAAACATGGTTATCATGTTGGGTATCTCTCCCAAGAACCCAAATGTACTCCTCAAGTATCTGGGGGGTCTACACAATCATTTGCAAAATAAAGTGATGTTCTTCAAGCTGAAGGCAGTTGATGAGGCATATGTGCAAGCACAATATTTGAAAAATATGGGCCATAAGAAAGGACAATAAGTGGTTCCAAGCAGAAATACCACCAAGATGATTCCAAGGAGGGGAAGAAGAAGTGGAAAGGGAAAGACAAGAAGAAGATAGCCATTACACATCAGTGCAAGGATCCAAGTAACCACTGTAACCATTGTAATATCGATGGTCACATTGAAGAAAAGTGTTGGAAACTACACCTAGAATTTGACCCTAATAATTGCAAGAAGGATACCAAGAAGAAGGATCTTCTAGTCACGAAGTCAAGCAATCAAGTAGAGAGTAGCTCAGATGTGGATGAGAAGATTTATTGCAATTCAATGTAGAAGGAGGTGAATCTAAGTGGCCTTCATCACAAGGAAGAGAAGAAGATGAAAAAACTCTTCCATATCAAGAGTTAGGTCAATAAGACTAAGGTAAACACTCTATTTGATTATAGTTCACATGACAATATCATAGTAGCCAATCTAGTCAACAAGCTTGGGTTGGAAATTCATGATTTTCCTAGACCATATCCATTGGGGTGTGTAAACAAGGATGTAGAGACCAGGGTCACAAAATAATGTAAGATCAAATTTGTTGTAAGTGTAAATTTTATTGATGAAGTGGAGTTATATGCAATATCCCTTGTCGTCTGTGAAGTAGTGTTTGGAAGCCCCTACATGTATATTAGGGATGCAATCTTCATGAGAAGAGAAAAGAAGTACCACCTGATCAAGGATGGGAAGTCTTTCATCATCAATGCACATAAAGGTAAATGAAGATCTGACTGGTAAGTGTCAACCAAGTAGAAAAGTTGATTAGTTCAAGTAAGAAGTATGTTTTTCTTTTCTTACAAGAGAATCAATCGAGTGATGGATCGGTAAGAGTAAGGGAAACCCTGGAGGGATGTACTAAAAATAATTGGAGGAGTTATTGCAAGAATTTAGAGGAGTGTTCCAAAAGCCTAAAGGGATACCACCTAAGAGGGAAGTGGAGCATGTGATGCAATTTCTACCTGACTCCCCATTACCAAATATTGGGTTGTATAGATAGTATGTTCTAGAAGAAGACTAAGTGAAGAAATAGTTGCAGCAACCGTTGGAGCAGAAAGTTATTCGACCAAACACCTCACCTCGTGGGTCACCTATTATCATAGTACCCAAGAAGGATGGAGAGGATGTGTATTGACTATAGATATTTGAACAAGATTACACTTAAGAATCAATACCCTCTACCTAGTATCAAAGATTTGTTAGACAAATTGTAGCATGCCAAGTACTTCACCAAGTTGGATCTGAAATCAGGATACCATATTTCTTAGACAGGGATACCAGATTTCTCAATGCCTTTCGGACTACACTTTGGGATAAGATGGACATGAAGTTGAAGAGATCTGCAAAATTTCATCCACATAGATGGAAAGATAGAAGTAGCCAACACGACATTGGTACAATTTTGAGGGGTTATAATCAGAAGCATCCAAAGACTTATGATGAAAATTTGTTCTCCATTCAACACTCTAATAACATATTAGTCCATACTTCTACTGGTAAATCCCCTTTTGAAACTTGCTTTGGATATCTACCACCTTCGCCTTTAGATGTTGTTTATGGACAATAAGGATGAGAGATGGAAGAAACCACAAGAGAAACATTAAAAGAAAAGAAATTTGTTGAAAATATTAGATAGATACACTTGCAAGTACAAGATATGTTGAAGAAGTCACAAGAAAAGTATAAGGCTACACATGATCAACACAGAATCGAGAATTCATTCAAAGTGGGACACAAATTTTTATTACAATTGAACAAGGAAATATTCAAGGGTCTTGGTAAAAAGATCAAGGCTTTGCGGTATGGCCCTTTTGAGGTATTGGAGAAGGTGGGAGATAATTCCTACAGACTCAATCTACCCCCATACATGAACATTTACTTAGTAGTAAATGTGGAGAATTTGAAACTCTATGAGCCTTCCATGTTGTACTAGGAGGTGGAGCAGGTCCTACCTACCATAGAGGAATTAACACTGGAAGCTCAAGCAAATTTGGAAGAAGATACAGTTTTGCAGAAGAGGTCTAGAACTATAAGACAAAGGGTAGCATGACCTTTGGTAGCTTGGGTTGAAAGGAAAACTTCTAGGTAAAGAAAAATGCTACTCTAAGGAGAAGGTAGAGGAAAAATTTCCTCACCTCATTGTGTAAATATTTTAGGGACCAAAATCCTCCCTAAATGGGGAGGTATGATCTAGATTGGATCATCATATAACTTTTCATATATCTCGGTACTTCCTTGGTGGAAAAAAATGGAAGAATCAAATTGCAAGGCCATTTAGGTGGCATGTCCTAGTTTGTAAAATTGGGGTCTAGAACCTTTTGAAGCCATTTTAAGGGATTAAATGGAATTTTTTGGGGCTATAGCATCCAAAATTACTTCCACACCCTCGATGGTGTTCTACACATCTAGATGTTTTCAACAATGTGAAAATCAACTCAATTAGAGCTCGTATGTGAAAGTAACGCCTCCCGCAAGTTGAACTACCTTGTTGACCACCATGGTACGAGTGGATGCCACATTAACCCCCATTACTCACACATATGAGGCTAGACACGTGTGGAATTTCAAGAAGATTCTAGAAAGTCCAAACTTGATGGCAAGAACAGAAGGTAGACCAGAAGGAAGCGAATGGAGATCAAAAGCTCAGAAGAGATGGCACAATAAAACTCAGATCAAATCGAGTCTGTCGGATCTGCAAGCCAGATCAACGACATAGATGCATTGCGGGGAGAAAAAGTTGAATTAAACTACTCGACAGTTACAATCCTGCAATTCATCTAGATCGTCAGATCTCAAACGATGCGTTTAAGTCATATTAAATCATGACCGTTGGATGCGTAATCGCCAAATCTACGACAGGGATGAATTACGGAGATTGAAAGGAGAATTAAACATCGCACTTGTTCCCATCCTGCAATTAGTCAGGACCGTCCAATCTTATAGCTTCAAAGATCAACGATTGTGGTTAACTCACCAATAGCGCACATCTTCCCATTGCGAAGTTGGGTGATGAGTTAAACCACTCACAGATTTTGGTTGCACAATCATTCTTGATCGTGGATCTATTCTAAGAAACTTCACAACCGTTGGATCATTTTTGAGTGGAAGGAAAGGATAAGCGAGAAAAATGTTTGAGAATTCGATTATGCGAATTCCCGTCAGTCGTCGAATCACTTTCAAGTGGAAGGACAGGATAAGCCAACAAAGTTGCATCGCAGAAAGATTGAGATGTCGATCCAATATCCTGATTGAACAAGCAACATTCACTTCGGGGCTAAAGATGCGAGGATATTACACTCAGGAAAGTTTGAGATTTGAAATTCCTGGAACGCGAATTTCTGTCAGTCATTGGATGAATTTTGAGTGGAAGGATAGGATAAGCTAGCAAATATGCATCGCAAAAATATCGAGCCATCGATCTAAGATCCTGATCGAATGAGAAGCATTCACTTTGGATCTAAAGTTGCGAGGAGGTTACACTCATGGATGTTTGAAATGTGAAATACCCGAAGCCCGGAAATCCGAAATGAATAATGTCTGTTGGATTTGGAGGACAAATGAGGACGATTGGATCAGGGTTGTTGGTCATGCTGCAGAACACGTCAGCAAAATGGCATAGTGGCAAACCACGTCAGAATTCCACGTCAGCAGTCTACGTCAGCAAGGACACGTGGCACAGTCAGAGAATGACAAGTGTCAAGTTGAAATCAACATTTCAGGTATGTACAAATCATGAATCTGAGTGACACATGGCAACTGCTCAGCTTGTGACACGTCATCGAGTGACGCAAGAGTTACATCACTCTGGTAGTTTTTCTTCGGGAGTTTTACCACCAGTACTAGCCCAAAGAACCGAAGTCCCGAATGCCAAAGACCCGAAGTGGACATGAGACGTCCGATCTGAAGATCACTTCGGGAGCAGTCTCATTCGTCGATCTACTACAGTTGAAGGATAATGTAAGTGAAAATGTTAACTGACAGCAAGCAGTCTCCACCATTTGATGACTGACTCAGCAGGTGATCACTCCGGAGGAAAGAACAGGTTGAGATTTGAAATCTCTGAAGTCTAGAGACTCGAGGAGATATTGACCGTTAATCTAAGAGGGACACACGTCATAGGCTTGTCAGCTATGGAAGATTGACATATGGAGGAAACAAAGGTTTGAGACTCGAAATCTCCGAAGTCCGAAGACCCGAAGGAGATCTCGACCATTGATTTGATGTCGGGTGTACTATAAACCATTGATATGGTTCTGAGATGTAATGTGAACCGTACAATCTGTTCAGATATTCTGATTTGGAAGTTTCAAAAGGTTTGAATCCCAAAAGTTCCGAAGGGCAAAGTGTCAAAGTTACGACATTCATCCATTTTAGGAGAATGAATCGTGGTCGTTGAATTGATAAGCACTCGATAAGCCTAAAGTGTATGGTCACCCCCAATGATCACATGAGGGAAGGGGCTTAGGAGCCGAAGAAGCCATAATTGATTGACTATAACTGACAGAGAAGATGAAGAGTTTCGATTTCCAGAGAAGCTAAGGAATCTCAACATAACACTCACTGATGATGAACACACAGGGCTGAACCGCTAGAGAACATGAAGAGTTTCCATGATGATCAGGTAGATGACTCAACGTGAAGAAACAATGTAGGATAGAGAAGTGACGTGAGTCTACGGGTGAGATATACAGAGTAGTGAGGAAGAGATGCAGTGACCTATCTATAGGGCAGAACAATGACACAGTGAAGAGCATGCAGAGGCATAATGCATAGAGGTGAGAAGGATCATAGAGCATAAAAACAGAGAAGAACAGAAAGCATTGGGGTGCGAGCAGAGAGACATTGATGCAGGAAGAGCAAAGAAGTGTAGTAGAACAATGATGAGACTGGTAAGCCATAGATAAATGTTGTATCACTGTGATAAATTGAAGAGAAGAAAAGATTTATATTTCAGGGTGGTAGGGTGGTGCTAGGCAGAATTGTTGTCCTTAGAGTTTCAAGTGGGTTCTTGAACATAGGGAGTTGTAGCTTCCATCTAGTTGCAGCTAGAAAAACTAGTGTGGTAGGGTGGTGCAAGGGAGAACTATTGTTCTCTATTATACAAGTTGGTTCCTGTGTAACTGGAAGTTGGTGCTGGAATGCTCAGAGAGTTGATGGTTCCTTCTAGTGGGTGCTAAAGAAACCAGGGAGTTGGTGCTTCCTTCTAGTGGGTGCTAGAGAAACTAGAGAGTTGGTGCTCTCAACAAGTTGTTGCTTATAAAATAGAGGTTGTAGCCCCAGGAGGAGTTGGAGCTCATAAGAATGATAATGTACAGAAAATAAAGATTACATATCATATCAAGAAGAAGAGGTTTTTCCCTTTATGGGTTTCCTTAGGAAATATCTGTCTCTGTATATTTCATGTCTGTGATTGATATTGAATACTTTATTGCTTACCTCCCTGCATTATTGTGATTTTCATTGAGTGTTCTGTAAAGAGTTTAAAATAGGCATAATTGTTTAAGCACAGTGACAACTGATTCACCCCCCCCTCTTAGTTGTCCAACAATTGGTATCAGAGTTGATCCCCTTTATCTAAGGGTAGATCCCAAATCTTAAACATGACTATTCATGAAGGAACTCCAACCAACAAGCCCCTACTGTTCAATGGAACAAACTTTACCTTATGGAAAGTTAGGATGAGAACCTACATAATAGCTTTAGGTGCAGATGTCTGGGATGTGTTAGAGACTAGTTATGTAAAACCAGTTGTACTAGCTTCTAAGGATGACAAGCTAGAATTTAGCTTCAACGCTAAGGTTATGAATGTTATTCTTAGTGGGCTTGCATAAACATAATTTGTAAAATTTATGCACTTATAATCTGCCAAAGAAATGTGGGACAAACTCATCAGTAGTTATGAAGGTAATGAGAAGGTAAAGGATGCCAAGCTTCAAACCTACAGATTACAGTTTGAATAGCTAAAGATGAAAGAGGATGAAACTTTTGGGAAGTACTTTCTGAGAGTTGAAGAAAAAGTAAATGCGATGATAGGACTTGGTGAAAAAAATTGAGGATGTCTCTTTAGTTTCAAAAATTTTGAGATCTCTGCCAGATAGGTTCAACCCAAAGGTCTCTGCTATAGAAGAACTTAATGATCTAAAATCTCTATCTATTGACCAATTCCTAGGAACTCCGTCTGCCTATGAAATGAGGATAGGTAAAGATAAACCCACCTCTAGAGAAGCATCATTTATAGCAGATAAGAATGAGGATTTTGAGCCTGATGAAATTGAAGAAAAATTTGTGAGAAGACTAAAGAAAGGATCAGGCAAGTACCAAGGAAAATTTCCCTTCAAATGTTTTAACTGTGGAAAGATAGGTCACTTTGCATCTAAGTGTCCACACAAGAAACAAGATCATAATTTTGAAGGTGAAAAGAAATACAAACCCAAGAGATTTGGTAAAAAGAAAAGTTTATGTGTAAACAATGATGACTCTTCAGAAGACACAGATAGTGACTCTTCCTGTGAAGATAAGATTAATAACTTTATGCTTATGGCCAAAGAAAATTATGATAATAAAGGCACATGAAGTGATGTTGATGATGAGGAAGTTGTGGTTGACTTGGAAGGAGAACTGATCAGTGCTCTAGAATAAATTGCTAGACTTAGAGCTAAGAAGAAAAAGAAAAAACAATTGTTGATACAGTTCGAGAAAGATAATAAAGGTCCTGATGAAGAATTTTCCCTGCTAAAAGTGGAATTAGAAGAGGCAAAGAAAATAGAGGACATTCTGAAACAGTAGCTATCATAAAATAAGGCAAGATGTGAAGCCTTGGAAGAAGAGGTAGTTAAAACCAGAAAAGAGATGGAGAAGTTTAAAACATTGTATCTCCAAAGTATTCCAATCATTAAAGCCACAACAGAACTTAACGACATTTTGAGCAAACATAGATCTCCTTTGTTGAAGACTAGTTTAGGTTATGTAAATGGTTCAAGCAACAAACAACCATAAAGCAAAGATCTAGTAAAGATGATCAAGTTCCAAGTCAGTAGACAATCAGACCATGAGATTACTTTGTCACAAAAAGATAATAAAGACAAGATGATCCTTGATAAAAAAAAAAGAGATCAGAGGATGGAGCAAAAAATGCCAAGAAGAAGGCCATCCTTCAGGTACCAAAATTTCTTCCATGGCTACTGTTTTTACTATTCTAATTTTGGTCATAATATTGTCAATTGTCAAATTAATTTTAGAGACATGCAACTGAGGAGGTCAAGAAATAAACAATCTTTACAACATAGAACTAAGCAACCAATGAATAGACAACGCAACACCAATCACTTTGACCTACTAAACAATGAGCTCGAATGTTATAACTGTCATAACTTCTATCACAAAGCTGCAAACTGCCATATGAAGAAGTACAAGGCAGATCCAAGGATAAATCCTCTAGCTAGAAATGCTAACACATGGAAAAAGAAAGATAGTGAAAAATGTGGTCTAGTACTTTCAGCTCAAAAACAAAAAGACCCCTGGTATATAGACAGTGGATGTTCCAAGCACATGACTGGAGACAAGGATAAGTTTCTGTCTATAAGTAAAAGAAAAACATGAAATGTAACCTTTGGAAATGATGAACCAGGTAAAATCAAGGGTAAAGGGATGGTGAGTTTGAGTAATGGTAAAGGAAAAGCCCAGGATGTTCTGCTTGTAGATGGGTTGAAACATAATTTTCTCAGTGTAAGTCAAATGTGTGATAGAGGATGTGAAGTGGTGCTCACTTCCAAAGATTGTAAGATAAAATCTGTAAATTCAGGACAAGTGGTGGCTAAAGGCATAAGGAAAGATATTAATGTATATGTGTTGAAAGAAGATAAAGAAGAGTGTCATCTAAGAAAACATGATGATAGCTGGTTATGGCATAGGAGACTTGGACATCTAAACTTTGACCACCTAATCAAGCTCAAAAATCTTGAGGCAGTAAAAGATCTTCCAAGAATATCAAAGCCACAAGATTCTGTGTGTAAACCCTGCCAAGTAGGAAAGCTAACCAGGGCACAGTTTAAATCCAAGAACTCTACTTCAATAGAGAAACCACTCCAATTAGTTCATATGGATATATGTGGACCATCAAGACAGAAAGGCACATGGAAGGAAAACTACTTCATGCTGATCATTGATGACTACTCCAGACTCACTTGAGTTGCTTTTCTCAAAGAAAAATCTGAAGCATTTGAGAAATTTAAAATATTTAAGCATTTAACTGAGAATCAAACAGACAACATATTAAAGGTTGTAAGATCAGATAGAGGAGGACAATTTATGTCAAGTGATTTCAAGGAATTCTGTGATAAACATGGGATCAAAAGAGAATACACAATCCCAAGAACTCCACATCAAAATGGAGTAGTTGAGAGGCAAAACATAACAGTTCAACAAATGGCCAGGTCAATGATGAATGAGAAGAACATTGGTCAAGCCTACTGGGTAGAAGCAATACACACAACAATCCATATTCTTAACAAAGCTCAGCTCACATCACACAGTGACAAGACACCTTATGAACCGTGGCATGGAAGACCTGCTACAATCAAACACTTCAAATTCTTTGGGAGTAAGTGCTACATAAAGAATAATAATGAAAACCCTGGCAAGTATGATGATAGGGTTGATGAAGGCATCTTCTTGGGGTATGCTACAAACAGTAAAGGATACCGATGCTATAATAAGAGGCTGCATAAATTGGTTGATTGTATTGACATAAAAGTTGATGAAGGAGTCCCAGTAAGAGAGGAGATAAATACTAAATCAACAACAGAGGATATAGTTGAAGTTGAAGCTGAACAGGTCCAAGAATCAGAACAAGAAGACTCTAAGTGAGGTGAATATGAAAATACTCAGGCAGACTCAAATCAACAGACATTATCAAATCCTTCCTCCAAGATTACTCAAAAGAATCATCCTGCAAGTCAGATAATTGGTGAGAAAGACAAAGGTGTACAAACCAGGAGATGGATAATAAAAAACATTGAGAAATCACATATATCCTTCATATCCATGGTGGAACCCAAGAACTTCAATGAAGCTAGTGAAGATGGAAATTGGTTAAAATCAATGAATGAGGAATTGGATCAGATTGAGAAGAACAAGACTTGGGAGCTTGTTCCTAGACCTCCAAATAAGAATGTAATTGGCTCCAAATGGGTGTTTAAGAATAAAATAAATGAACAAGGACAAATTGTTAATAATAAAGCCAGATTGGTCTATAAGGGGTATGCACAAGTTGAAGGACAAGATTTTGATGAAACTTTTGCACCAGTGGCAAGAATGGAAGCCATCAGAATGGTTCTAGCCTATGCATGTCATAAGAACTTTAAAGTATATCAAATGGATGTTAAGTCGGATTTTCTTAATGGAGACCTAGAATAAGAAGTATACATGGAGAAACCAGAAGGATTCTCACTGAAAGATAATCCTAAGTATGTCTGTAAGTTAAAAAAGGAATTATATGGACTGAAACAGGCACCACGAGCCTGGTATCACAAACTAGACACATTTCTACAGGACAAAGGGTTCAAGAAAGGTACTGTTGACAGTAATATATATATAAAATCTGAAGGTGTTGATTTATTAGTTGTTGTGGTTTATGTAGATGAAATTATCTTTGGATGCACTAATGACCTTTCATTTCAGTTGTTTGCTAATTCAATGCAGATTGTGTTTGAGATGTCCATGATAGGAGAACTGTCATATTTTCTTGGTTTATGAATCAATCAAAGTTCTGCAGGGATAGTTATCTCTCAAGAACAATATTTGAAAGAGATGTTAAAGAGGTTTCAGATGGAAGATTCCTCTCTTTTCAGTACACCTATGGTGGTTGGTTGCAAGCTTAGTAAAGATGATATTTCACTTGATGTTGATCAAAGAACATATCGATGAATGATAGTAAGTCTTCTGTACATCACAACATCCCATCCTGATATAGTGAAAGCTGTTGGAATGGTAGGTCATTATTAAGCTGCCCCTAAAAAAATTCATTTAACAACTATCAAGAGGATATTCAAATATTTGAAGGGTATAATGACTTATGGTCTTTGGTATCCTAGAAATTAGAACTTACAATTAACTGCATATTCAGATGTTGATTGGGAAAATTGTTTGGATGAGGGAAAGAGCACCAGTGGATGTGCATTCTTCTTAGGTGATTCATTAGTAGCATGGCTCAGTAAAAAGTAGGGATCTATCTCATTATCAACTACATAGGCAGAGTATATTACTGCTGCTGTCGCACTCAGATTTTATGGATGTTACTCTTGTAGATTTGAAGGTAACTTATACTGATCCAATTCCACTTCACTGTGATAACACTAGTGCCATTAGTGTCTCGAAGAATCCTACTCTCCATTCAAATACAAAACATATCCCAATAAAGTATCATTTTCTCAAAGAGCAAGTTACAAACAGAGATGTTTAGCTGAATTATATTCCTTCCATAGAACAAATTGCAGACATCTTTACTAAACCCTTAGCCAAGACACCTTTTGAATATCTTCGTCAGAAGCTAGGTGTCATTCCTACTCTCACCTAAGAAATTCCATCCTGTCAGGGGGAGTATGTGTTGGTTGAATATATGATACCTCCGAAAATTACTGCAACAGCTCAGGGGGAGCATGTTTTCTTTGACATTGATGTCAAAGGGGGAGAAAAGGAATGGTCCAAATGAAACAGTTGGAGGTCCAAGAAGTCTAACACAACCAATGGTCCGGATGCAACAGTTGGAGGTCCAAGCAGTCTAGTGTAGCCTTTGAGGGTTTTCATCAATGCCAAAGGGGGAGATTGTTGGCAGATTTAGCAGGCAGGAGTGTGCTTGTCATTGATGGAAAGAACAGAAGGCAAAGCAGAAGGAAGCGAATGGAGATCAAAATCTCAGAAGAGACGGTGCGATAAAACTCAGATCAAATCGAGATCATCGGATCTGCAAGCCAGATCAACGGCAGGGATGCATTGCGGGGAGCGAAAGCTGAATTAAACTACTCGCAAATTACAATCCCACAATCCTTCTAGATCATCAGATCTCATAGATTCAAATATCTATGACTGTGATTGATCCAACAAACAATGCATTTAAGTCATATTAAATCATGACCATCAGATGTGCAATTGCCAAATCTATGACAGGGATGAATTGCAGAGATTGAAAGAAGAATTAAACATCGTGCTTGTTCCCATCCCGCAATTAGTCAGGACTGTCCGATATTATAGCTTTGAAGATCAACGATTGTGGTTAACTCACCAATAGCGCACATATTCCCATTGCGAAGTTGGGTGATGAGTTAAAACACTCGCAGATTGTGGTTGCGCAATCATTCTTGATCGTGGATCTGTTCTAAGAAACTTCACAACCGTTGGATCATTTTTGAGTGGAAGGATAGGATAAGCGAGAAAAATGTTTGAGAATTCGATTATGCGAATTCCCGTCAGCCGTCAGATCACTTTCAAGTGGAAGGATAGGATAAGCCAGCAAATCTGCATAGCAAAAAGATCGAGTCGTCGATCCAAGATCCTGATTGAACAAGCAACATTCACTTCAGGTCTAAATATGTGAGGAGGTTACACTCAGGAAAGTTTCATATTTGAAATTCTCAGAATGCGAATTTTCGTTAGTCGTCAGATCAATTTCGAGTGGAAGGATAGGATAAGCTAGCAAAACTGCATCACAGAAATATCGAGCTGTTTATCCAAGATCGTGATCAAGCAAACAACATTCACTTCGGATCTAAATTTGCGAGGTGATTACACTCAGGAATGTTTGAAATGTGAAATACCCAAAGCCCGAAAATACGAAATGAATAATGTCCGTTAGATTTGGAGGACAAACGAGGACGATTGGATCAGGGCTTTTGGTCACGCAATAGACCACGTCAGCAAAAACGCATAGTGGCAGACCACGTCAGAAGTCCACGTCAACAATCTACGTCAGTAAGGACACGTGGCACAATCAGAGAACAACAAGTGTCAAGTTGAAATCAACTTTCAGGTATGTGTAAATCACGAATCTGAGTGACAAATGGCAGTTGCTCGACTCGTGACACGTCATCGAGTGAAGCAAGAGTTATGTCAGTCTGGGAGTTTTGATTTAGGATTTTTACCACCAATACTCGCCCAAAGACCCGAAGTCCCGAATGTCGAAGACCCGAAGTGGACATGAGACGTCCGATCTAAAGATCACTTTGAGAGTAGTCTCATTCGTCAATCTACTACAGTGGAAGGATAGTGTAAGTGAAAACATTAACCGACAACAAGCGGTCTCCACCGTCTGATGACTAACTCAACAAGTGATCACTCTGGAGGAAAGAACAGGTTGAGATTTGAAATCTCCGAAGTCTGGAGACCCGAGGAGATCTCAACTGTTAATTTGAGAGGGACACACGTCAGAGGCTTGTCAGCTATGAAATATTGACGTATGAAGGAAAGAAAGGTTTGAGACTCGAAATCTCCGAAGTCCGAAGACCCGAAGGAGATCTCGATCGTCGATCTGATGTTAGGTGTACTATAAACCATTGATCTGGTTCTGATATGTAATGTGAATCATCCGATCTATTTGGATATTCTGATTCAGAAGTTTCAAAAGGTTTGAATCCAAAAAGTTTCGAAGGGCAAAGTGCCAAAGTTATGAAAGTCGTCCATTTTAGGAGAATGAATCGTGGTTGTTGAATTGATAAGCACTCGATAAGCCTAAAGCGTATGGTCACCACTAGTGATCACATGAGGGAAGGGGCTTAGGAGCCGAAGAAGCCATAATTGATTGACTATAACTGACAGAGAAGACAAAGAGTTTCGAATGCCAGAGAAGCTAAGGAATCTTAGTATAACACTCACTGATGATGAACACACAGGGATGAACCGCCAGAGAACATGAAGAGTTTCCATGATGATCAGGCAGATGACTCGACGTGAGGAAACAATGCATGACAGAGAAGTGATGTGAGTCTACGGGTGAGATACATAGAGTAGTGAGGAAGAGATGCAGTGAACTATCTGTAGGGAAGAACAGTGATGCAATGAAGAGCATGCAAAGGCATAATGCAAAGAGGTGAGAAGGAACACATAACATAAAAACGGAGAAGAATAGAAAGCGTTGGGGTGCGAGCAGAGAGACACTGATGCAGGAAGAGCAGAGAAGTATAGCAGGACAATGATGAGACTGGTAAGCCATGGATAAATGTTGTATCACTGTGATAAATTGAAAATAAGCAAAGATTTATATTTCAGGGTGGTAGGGAGGTGCTAGGGAGGACTGTTGTCCTCAGAGTTTCAAGTGGGTGCTTGAACACAAGGATTTGTAGCTTCCATCTGGTTGCAGCAAGAAAAACCAGGATGGCAAGGTGGTGCAAGGGAGAACTATTGTTGTTTGTTATACAGGTTGGTGCCTGTGTAACTGGAAGTTGGTGCTTCCATCCAATTGGTTCTGGAATACTCAGGGAGTTGGTGCTTTCTTCTAGTGGGTGCTAGAGAAACTAGGGAGTTGGTGCTAGAGAAACAAGAGAGTTGGTGCTCTCAGCAAGCTGCTGCTTGTAAAAAAAAGGTTGTAGCCTCAGGAGGAGTTGGAGCTCATAAGAATGATAATGTACAGAAAATAAAGAATACATATCATATCAAGAAGAAGAGGTTTTTCCCTTTATGGGTTTCCTCAGGAAATATCTGTCTCTGTATATTTCATGTGTGTGATTGATATTGAATACTCTATTGCTTACCTCCCTGCATTATTGTGATTGTCATTAAGTGTTCTATAAAGAGTTTAAAATATGCATAATTTGTTTAAGCACAGTGACAACTGATTCACCCCCCTTTAAGTTGTTCAACAATATATATATATATATATATATATATATATATATATATATTGAGTTTATGTTGAGTGACTAATATAGTAATTAGGCACTTTTATGTCGTTTTCCCATGGATTTGTATAATTTATCACAAAATTGTATTATAAATTAATCAAAATTAAGTTTGTCACATCTAATAAAATTGCATACATGGTACTAGCAGAGGTATAATACATGTTGTTCCACAAAATCTGCAATGACTTCCACATGGAAGTATACATATAGAATTGTAAGACGCAAATTTGCACATTGATGTTATGGCATGTATTTTATGCAAGGCAACCCTACTTATATATGTATGTGTATGATTATATATGTATGTGTATGATGTATGGGTGTGCAATACCTGGCACGGAAATTCAATGCTAATGCTACATTTAATGCTTTTTATCCTCATTCCTATAATTTTTTTTATATTATATTACTTAATATTATTATATTAACTAGTTTTTTATCCTCATTCCTATAATTTTTTTATATTATATTACTTAATATAAAAATTTATATTATATTATTTAATATTATTATATTAAATAATATACTTTGTTGTTTTGTATATATATATATATATATATATATATATATATATATATATATATATATATATATATATATATATTATTTAATATTATTATATTAAATAATATACTTTGTTGTTTTATAATTAAAAATATTTTTAATGTTATATTTAATGTTTTTTATCCATATTCTTATTTAATATTATTATATTAAATAATATATTTTGTTTTTTTTAATTATTATTTTTAATTCTATAATATTATTTAAAAATATTTTATATTTTTAATTCTATAATATTATTTAAAAATATTTTATATAATATAAATACATACATATTTAAATATTTAATTGTATATTCATATTGTAGGCTTCTTTGTTGAAATTTGAAAAGAAGACATTTGAAGAAATGTATCAATCCCTTAGCGAGGAAAAAACCTCAAAGAGAGAAGGATTGGACTTCCCATTTAACATGGGAAGCAACATTCCCATGTAACTCTTCCTTCATTGTTTAATGAGGATCTCCTTTTTCCCAGGAAATTATTTTGTTGATCTATGTAATTTTTCATTTTTTTTTTTGTTTAATGAGGATTTTTTTTCTCTCCTAAAAATATTTTGTTGATTCATATTGTTTAGTTGCATCACTTTTATTAAATTTCAATTAGATTTGAGTTTCTATTTCTATATATGTTTAATAAGTTAGATATATGGTATATTATTGTAAAACAAAATAAGTTTTTTTGTTGTTGTTTTATACACTAGTGCATTTGGAGATCATTTTCCTTCTCCTACTCAATTTCAAGCATTAAAGGCCTTGTAAGGACCATCTCATGCTAGGTTCCTCTCTCTTTCCTCCTAAACCTTAATATGATTTTGATTACTTGTTTGCTTGGAAAGAGCAAAATAGACCATCTTCAAAAAAATGACACACAAAATGTAAACTTTGATTATTTGGTCTCAAAGATAAATTATTAAAATCTATATATTGATTTATCTATATTTAATTCACCAATCTATTATTGTGGAAGAGTTTTGTCTCAGTTATCAAAATGATCTCATTAATATAATGATAACCCCATTGGGAAAGAGTTCTTGAAACTCTTCTTTTTCAGTTGGTTAGGGGTTTATTTGGTATTTCTCTCTCTATTTATCATTGGCCTTTGTTTGTCTACACATACACACCATACCACTACATGGTTGCATTTCCTTTTGAGAGGTTTTATGTTTTCTTAGTTATATTCAATTGTGTGTTTGTCTCTAGCTTATTCATGTAGTTACACAACTTTTATGAAGAAAAACTCATGATTGTAATGTATATTCATTACAACATAAAAAGAAAGGTTTGTTAGTCTAAAATTTCATTATTTGCAATGGCATGTAAATCATGTTTCAAGAATATAAGACCATTTCAATGTAAATTATATTAATCAATATAATTTAATCATTCAATATTTAAATGCAAAGAATAGTTAAACAAATATTTTAACACACACACAAATGGTTAGCTATGTATTGAAAATATGGTTTTCGAATCGGTCAACATTAAGATACAAAAAAGTTTAGCAAAGTTCACACCTAAAAGCAAAATCACTAGTTTTAATTTAACATGTCTTTCAATCTAGATTTTACATATGTATTCAACTATATGTCTAAATTTTTTAGAGCTATGTATTCGTATAAATTGGCCACATAAGAGAATTTTTTTGGAAAGCATGAAGACCTGGGGAAATTAGTTGTAACCATGCTCACTAAGAGCATCATTCTTTTCCTTGTCTTTAGCGTCTTGCATACTTTTTGTCAAAGGAAAATGTGTATGAGAATACTGGCATGTGCATAGCATACACACACACACACACATAAAAAGTAGAATAACATGTTACGTCAAGAATAAAATTAAATAAACACTATGCAAAACAAGGACTTTACTAAATTCAAAATATACTTTATGGTATGGAAATTTACTTTATGTTCTACATCAATTAAATCATAACATGATTATTTTGAATTTGAATTTGAATTTATTAATCTTTGAAAGAGATCAAATTTATGAAGGTGTAAACATCTTTTCCCACTTTTTTTAATGTTAAAAAAATCACTTGAGAAATTATTTTAATATATTTTACTTTTATAAGTTATTTATCGTTGCTGTAAAATGATGTTGATTATATTGAGAGAAGCCAGCTGCATCTATAGTATAAGAGAGATGTTGTCACATGGGTAACACTTACATTATCATATATTGGC
>ML781059.1:250000-281781 GCA_009831015.1 Picea engelmannii
TTAATGATTCTTTTGTAAAAAAATATATAATTATTTTTTAAATTATTGTTTTAGGAGGAATTTTTTTTATTTTTTATTTTTTAATTTTTTTTTACATTGTTTTTTTAACCTTTGTTTTTTTTCTTTAAATTGAATTTATAGTATAATTTTTTAAATGTGGTTTTTGGTCATTTAAAAAAAATATTTATTTGTGAAGATTTTGTTCTTTCTATTTATTTGTTTTTTAATGTAAATTAAAAAAATAAAAAATGAAAATTTGTAGATAAAATTTCAGGGGACCATTTGGAGTCCAATTTTCGGATGTTTATTTACATAGGTTTTTTTTGTCAATATCACAATTTCAATTAGGTCACAAATAACTATGATTTTCACATTTAGGAAAAAACAATTTTTTTACGTAGCATCACTTTTTGATTTAGGTGTTGATTTTAAGGTTTTTCTGAGCTACTATCTGAGTTTCGAAGGCCATGTACGAAAAATGTTGTAATTTTGACCACGTTTAAAAAAATGGTGCTACCGATAGCACCACTTTTTGATTTGAGGGTTGATTTTCATGTTTTTTACACAAAATTATGGGTTTTAAGAGCTAGAGTTCTCGTTTTGAGGTCATAGTTCTCGTTAAGTTGTTAACTATGTTAACAGTGATCAACAGAGGGGGGAGGGCGAGGGGGGGGATATTTTTTTTGGGGAGGGGATTGTGTGAACAAATTTATAATGGACAAGGAAGATATGGTGCAATGGGAAGGGGAGGGTTCAATGTCCTCGAAAATGGCTCGGTTCCTGGAAATCCATATTCCCCATGCTGAAATCAGAGGGAGAGATTTGAAGAGAGTCACGGTAGGGAAGTGAGATAAGAATGTAGTGCCTCACCAATAGAGGGGCCTTCCCAAAAATATGTGTAACGTACCCAGCCATCCCAGGGCCGGGCATGTTACCAAAAATCTCTACTCTGTTCAAACTATGATATATATATATATATATATATATATATATATATATATATATATAATGCAAATTTAATAGATATAGACATTTTTCTCATACACATATTCATGCGGAAGTGACAATAAACACATACATGCAATTCTGATAAACTTAAAACATGTACTTAAACACAACATGTAAAATTAACATAGAATTGGCACTTATCTTTTTATGAGAAGACCATCAACTGTGTGAAGACCTTCCACAGACCTCCCAACCTTAGACCATGCTACTCCAGGCTCTCAGTAGTGGGTCACCCTCGAGTTAGGACTAAACTCCACCTAGGGTAAGGAAGTCTTAGGCTCGGCCGAGACTACAAAAAGCTGCATAATGCAACAGGAAGGATTCCCTCCAAGGATCCTACTTATGCCCACCGCTCATAGACTCTCATTCCCCACATGCTTGTCCCACCCCGGGAATATACACCTTCATTGTTCAATAGTCCATCGACTGCTCCACTTCCCTTCCAGGGCTTCAACAACAAGCTGGATCATGAATTCTGAGATCTCTGTAGCTGTTGCTAGACTCCCTCTAGGAGAAATCACTTCCCCAACAATCTCTCTCACTTGGAGAGAGTTTCTCATAGGCCTGACAACTTGCTTCTTCAATCCATAGGCCTGACACCCCGCCTCTTCAAAACCACAAGCCTGACAACCTGCTTCTTCTGTCCAGATCCTAAGTCAAACGGTTAACCACAATAGAAAAATAGGGTAAGGCAATGTACATGCTTAGAAAAAATACTAGGGCATGCAATTTACATAGGTTCACGATGGCAGAGGGTTCAAAAGTGGAGGAAAAACGGTTGGCTACGTTCCTTCTCAGTGCATGAGTGAATGGGGAAATTAGTGAACCCCCACAACGATGGAATTTCCCACATAAATCCGCATGCGTCCTAGATGACACTTGGCTCTCCAGGATCTCGTTTCTCTCCACTTGGAGTTCGTTCCTCTCCCCGAAGGAACTTAGGATAACAAGGTTTATTTCCCAAACCTTAGTAATTAAGGAAATACATTATAATATTCCCTTTTGTTAAGCCCTCAAGCTTAGTCCCTTTTTTCTAGCCTCTCATCCCCCCTTCCCTTTCCTTTCCCAGTGGAGCTTAGTGACCCATAAATTTTTCTTCATGGTTGGTCTACATGCAATGATGTATTTTTATTAATGATATGCATAATTACATATACAAAAATAGGCTCGCTGGCCTTAGCATCTAGGATCTCTAGCCTAAAAAACACATAAGCCTCCCAACTTATAAATTTTTGTCTCACTAGCCTATAAACTTCATTAAACATCATTACAATTTAGTAGGGGCGCAACCTTGGGGTATTACAATCCCATCCCCTTATTTATGCAATGTCCTCAGTGCATCATATTTACATATTACAACAAGATTTTCAAAAATCTTCAAAAAGATGCGAGTATTCTTCCCACATAACATCTTCATGCTTTCAAGTTGTGTCCTCAAGACCGTACCAGGTCCATTGAACCTTTACAAGCCCTATGGTTCGATTCCAAAGCTGTTTGATTTTTCGGTCCATAATGCATGCCATATGCACTTGAAAAGCGCTTTCTTGCTCCACCTGAATCACATTCCAATAAATAACATGATTAGCATCAGGTATATATTTCTTAAGCAATGATACATGGAATAAATTATGTATAGACATATATGCAGGTAATGAAAGAATATAAGCTACTGGTCCAATCATCTCTAGGATATCAAATGGCCCACAATATCTGGCTGCTGACTTGGAACAGTTTCCCAACTTCAGAGAGCTTCTGTTGGCCTTCACCTTCAAGAAAACATGATCACCCACTTTAAATTCCCTGTGAGTTCTGCTCTTGTTAGCATAGATTTTATGCCTGTCTTGGGAAGCCTTTAAATTTTGTTTTATATTCAACATTTGCTCTTCCATTTCTCTGAGAAACTCTGGCCCAATCACTGCTCTATCATTTGGGTTTTCCCAACTTACTAGTGTGTTGCACTTTAGTGATGCTCATCTTTAGTGATGTTTGGTACCCATTGTTGTAGGCAAATTCTACCAAGTGTAGATAATATTCCCATTTGTATGGTTTTTCCATCACGTACATCCTTAGCATATCCTCTATCACTTGGTTCACCCTTTTTTTTTCCCATTAGACTCGGGATGATAGGTTGTGCTGAAGTTCAGATTTGTTCTGAACCCTTTGAATAATCCCTTCTAGAACTTTGAGGTAAACTTTGTGTCTCTGTCAGAGACAATTGTCTTGGGTATTCCATTCAAGCGTGCTACTTCCCTCATATAAATATCAACAAAATTAGTTTCCTTGTGAGTAACCTTCATAGGAATGAAATGGTCAGCTTTGGTAAGCTTGTCCACCACCACCATGATAACATCATGATGCTTTCTTGCTCTGGGAAATTTGGTGATGAAATCCATTGTCACCACTTCCCACTTCCACTCAGGAATGGGAAATGGCTGCAACAACCCAACTGTGTGTCTATGCTCAACCTTGACCCTTTGACACTCCAAACATTTAGCAATGTACTTAGAAATCCCCTTCTTCATGCCTGGCCAATAAGATTGGCTCTTGACTGCTAAAAATGTTTTCTGATATCCTGGGTGTCCAACATAAGGTACATTATGCATCTCTTTTAAAATCGTACTCCTCAATTCATGAGAATTGGGTACATAAATTTTGTTCCTGTACAAGATAATTCCATCAATTCCCAATTCATAATATTCAACTTTCTGCTACATTTTACCTTGTTGCAATTTTGTTACCAACTCCATGTACTGCAAATCTACTTTTGCAGCCTCATAAATTCTGCCTTTAAGATCAGTTCGATACATGCTAATAGTTGTAGCATGTAGTTCATGCACTCTCCCGCTGAGTGCATCAACCACTTTGTTCTCTTTTCCTTTGATGTGCTTAATATCAAAATCATACTCACAGAGGAATTCCAACCATCTGATCTGCCTAACATTCAAAGTTGGTTGATCAAACAAATATTTCAGACCATTATGGTTTGTCCTTAGCTCAAACCTCTTTCCCATGAGGCAGTGCCTCCAGTTCTTCAAGGCATTCACTATGGCTGCCAATTCCAAATCATGAGTGGCATAGAGCCTCATGCTCTTTCAATTTCCTAGATTCAAAACATATCACAAATCTGTTATGACTAAGGACACCACAAAGTCCTTTGCATGCATATGTGAAAACCACAAAATCTTCATTTGGATCAGCAATCCTCAGAATTGGAGCACTGGTTAAAAATTTCTTCAATTGCTAGAAGCTCTTTTCACATTCTGTTGTCCATTGAAACTTCACCCCCTTCCTTTGCAAGGAAGTGATTGGGTGAGAAATTCTTGAAAACCCTGCAATGAATTTTCTATAGTAGCCAGCTAGACCCATGCAGGATCTGACTTCTGTCACATTCTTAGGTGTTGTCCACCCTTTAATGGCCTCAATATTTCCAGGGTCTAATGCTATCCCTTCTTCGGATATGATATGTCCCAAATAGTGAATTTGGTTTTGATAAAATAAGCACTTGCTCAATTTGGCATACGGTTGGTGCTCTCTTAACACTTGTAATACCATCCTCAAATGATGCTCATGCTCTTCTTCTGACTTGGAATATACAAGAATGTCATCCAAAAAGACAACGAAAAACTTGTCTAAGTATTCCCAGAAAACACCATTCATCAAGCACATAAAAACAACTAGTGCATTTGATAACCCAAATAGCACCATTGTGACCTCATAATGACCATACCTTGTCCTGAAGGTAGTCTTGCTGATGTCTTCATCTCTGATTCTTACTTGATGATAACCAGATCTGAGATCAATCTTTGAGAATATCCTTGCATCTTTTAACTAATCAAAGAGATCATCGATCCTTGGAAAAGGATACTTGTTCTTTATAGTCACTTTGTTCAATTGTCTGAAGTCAATGCATAATCTTAATGTCCCATATTTCTTCTTCACAAATAAGACCAGGGCACCCCAAGGTGACACACTTGGGCATATATACCCCTTCTTCAAAAGATCTTTGAGCTACATTTGCATCTCCTTCAGCTCTAGTGTACTCATTATGTAGGGAGTCTTTGATACTGGAGCTGCTCCAGACATCAAATTTATAGAGAAATCAATATCTCTCTTTGGGGGTAGTCCTGGTATCTCCTTGAACACATCCTCAAAATATTTTAGGATTGCATGATCCTCCAAATTTGGCACCTTATCCTTAGGTGCTTCCTCCATATGAGCTATAAATATTTGGCAACCCTTCCTGTAACACTTCTTCAGTTGCATTGCTGAGATCTCTCGAACAATAACTACCCTAGGATTTCCTTGGATTGTTCTTGGGTTCCCTTCCACATCCATGAAAGTAAATGCCTTGTTATGACAATATAAGAAAACATGGTGTTGGTCCAACCAATCCATACCAATTAGAAAGTCATATGAACCCAATGGTAGGATGTTCAAATCTGCCTTGGTACATATCCCATTCATGTCCACTGGACATGATTTAACCAACTCAACAACTTTTCTCTTGGTTCATGTAGCTAGTTGTACCAGCCAAGATTTCTCATGCTCAATTCTTGGAAAAACCAATCTTTCCATTACCTTAGGATCTATATAGCTATGAATATCTCTTGAATCTATTAAAATAGTAAAGACATGGTTATTGATCATACCTTCTACTTCAATCACGTGTGATTGAAACTCAACTTGCTTGTTGTCTAGGGATGCATAGATCCTTGGAATATTTCTGCCCATGTCCTCCACTATTTCTGCTTGCTGTACATTGTGGACAAAACTCACTTTGTCACTTTTGTGAGGACAATCTCTATACTTATGGTCTCCTTTATAGCCCCAACATTGAATGGGTGTCTGCCTTGGACTTTTCCCACCTACCTCAACCATTCTATGCTCTCTAAAAGATGGTTGTCCTTGAGGAATGTTTCTGAAAAAGGGTGGCTTGTTCCCCTTCTGCCTCTGTTCCTTTTTAAACTTCTTCTTGTCCTCCCAAGCCTTTTTGAAAGTAGGATTTCCCTTATGTTGATCATATAAACACTTTTCTATCCTTATGGTTTCCTCTAAAGTCTTGGGATCACCATATTGGATCTTGTCACCGATGAAAGATGGCAGCCCACTCAAGTATCTCTGGGTCTTAATTGTCTCATCCTTGATGAAGGAGACATACTTCAATAGTTCTAAATATCTCCTTTCATATTCATCAATAGTCATGCTGCCCAGTTTGAGTTAAAAGAACTCTTTAATATTTTTGTCATAATACCTCTTGGTCAAGTATTTCTTCTCAAAATGATTCTTGAGTTCCTTCCAAGTCACATTTTTCTCTCTGAGGTGCTGCACTTACACAAGCTGGTCCCACCACATGGATGTCTTTCCTTTCAGATGATAGATATAAATTCTTCCTTCTGCATGGGAAGAATAGTTATGCAATTGGAAGTACTTCCTCATGCCTAGCAGCCATGTCTCAGCATCTTCATCCTTCTTGTGCTCTCCATCAAAAGTAGGAGGTTTGATCTTATTCGTTTCTCTTTTCAATTCATCCACCCCAGACCTCCTATGCTTCCTGAAAGGGGATGGATTTGAGTTGTTGTGTGCTCTCCTGTTGGAATTCCTTTGGGAGTGATGATGATATCTATTGCCACTCCTTGATCTTCCTTTTCCCTCAGGGGTCCCGTGGCTTCCTGATTTACTAGAACCACTCTCCTTATCCAACTTACTTTCAATTATGTCCAGCCTTTTCATTAACTTCCTATTGAAGTCTTCCTGTTGTTCCTTGGCCTTCATAAGCCTCTCATTATTAGCCTTGCGACTCTGGACATTTGTTTGCAATTTTATGAGGGTCTCAACCAGATTTATGTCTTCCTCCTTAATTTCCTCCTCCATGTCCATTGGAGTTGGTTCCTTCCATACCCAACTGGACATTCATCCCTATGATTTCATCCTATTGACTATAGACTACCTATGTATCATCCATCACTATGCACTCTGTGATGATTCTGATCTGACAACTGCTAATTCTGCAAAATGTGCAACCAACAGAACTTTGTCAGTCTAACTGTTCTTAATAATTTCATGAAAACACGAACCATTTTGATTCATTAATATATATCAGACTTTTTTTTTGCTGATTTCCTGAGAAATCGACTATTCAAATCCAATTTCTGGGTGAACAATTATCTTCTTATGTTCAAGACCTTTCCAATTCCTGTTTCCATGCTCAATTCTGATTTCTGAGCAGTAAGTTATGGATACTTGAACAATTTGTCTTTTCAGTGATGCAATCCCATACATGGATTCTTCCAAATAAGAGTCAAATTGGCTCTTGGATCCATGCTGGATCCCTTCTTCAGGTTTACAAGCCTTCCTTGATTCTTTAGGTGTAGGTATGTACAGTCAAGAACCTCCTGAGCTCTTTTTCTAAGCCCTTTCTTGTTCTTAAAACAAAATTTTGGGTTCTAACCCCTTTTCTTAGGCCCCCAAATTTATGTGACTATGGGATGTGACCAAGTGCTAGGCTGATAGGCACTTATCTTGTGCTTCTAGCCTCCGGGGCTCCAGAACTTCAGGGCTTCCAAGGATTTGCCTTTGTTACAATAGATTTTCCCCATACACCAATTCTTTGAATACTTGAAGGATGTATAGATTGACGATCCTCATTTCTTGTTTATATCTACGGTGGATAGGAGCTCCGGGACTCCGGGATTCGATGGTTTTCGCAACCCAAACTTTCAAATACCCTAGAGCGTTGAATTGGTGAACTTGCGAAGAATGGTGGATCAATGGTCCATGGCTTCCCAACATCCAACAACTGAGATTTACTGTAGAACTGTGGCTTCGGGGCTTTCCAAAGAACTTCTTCACAGATCTCTCGGAGTGCCAAATTATCGAATATCCTCTCCTTCCTCCATGTGTCATCTCCCGATGAATGGTTGAGATTAACTTTGGCCTCCAAGAGTTCTTGATTCAATCAACCTGCTACTCAAATCCTTTGAAGTACCACTTCTCCAAACCTTGGGATCTGGCACCGCGTGGAAAAACACTAGAAGCGTACACGTGGCCCAATACGAGGGGTGACATGTGTCAAGTTCTAAATGGAAAATCAGTCTTTAATAAGAACAAAACACACTAACACATGGCACACATGTTTTGTGCCTACGTCACCCCAAGTGACATCACCAAGCCATGTCACTTCAGTGCTTCGTGACTTCGGAACTTCAGGACTTCGGGAATCCAGAACTTTGGAGATCTGAAAGTTCTTCCAACAACTTTCCCTCGAATGTTGAACTCCCAAACTTCTTAACCTCCCAGGGTCCATGTAGTACAACTGCCACCAATCAATGTGCTGACACGTGGCTCCACTGTCGAGTGTCACATGTAAGTTCCCAATTGGTACCAAGGACCTGTCAAAAGTTCAAAAACAAGTGACACATGGCAGACTTAGGGTAGGTCCACGTCACCCTAGGTGATGTCATCTTGCCATGTCATATCCGATGCTTCAAGACTTTGGGGATTTCATATCATCGACATTGTATCAAACCTGCTGAACTACCAAACTGTCGAACAGGTCCACATCACCTCCGGTGATATCATCATGTCACGTCACTTTGAAAAACTAAGACTTTGGGGATTCCTTCACATCTAAAAATTGTCAAAAATCTTGAACTTCCAATTGCCGACAACTGCTTCCCATAGCTTTGGGACTTCAATGATTTCTCTATCGTGCAACCTCCAACGGATTTTCCCGAACAATGAACCGCCAAACCACATGAGAAATACAATGGTTCTCCTCCTCCTAAATGATCTATGACTGAGAATCACTTCGGGACTTTAGAGGATTTGGTTGATGAACACCCCACAACCCTCGGGCTGTCGAATTATGAACATCGCTTATTCTGAGGACACATGTCCTTGGAAATGGATGGTCCAGATTAGTTCTGGACTTCAACAGTTTTCTCTGCAATATTTTTAAAATGACGGGAGGGGCGGAGTTCGAAGGACTTCTGTGCTTAACCTTCATGCACCTTCTCCAGATCTGATGGTTGTGGGGGATATTTTTTCTTCTGAACAGATTCAACGAACAAAATTTAACTTTGTGGCCCAATACCACATCTGTGGTGGTTTATCAAACTGCTATACCTCCTGAGCTTCTGAACACAACCAAGGTGTCCCCTCAGTGCCCTCCTGACACTTTGTACATCAATTCCTTGTGGAATTTTAACTCCAAATTCCACATTCGTGGCCCATCCAGGTTCAGTGTGGAAACCATGGGCTTTGATACCATATTGTAACGTACCCATCCATCCCAAGGCCGAACATGCTACCAAAAATATCTAATATGTTCAAACTATGATATATATATATATATATATATATATATATATATAATGCAAATTTAAAATATATAGACATTCTTATCATACACAGATTTATGTGGAAGTGACAATAAATACATACATTCAATAAAAACAGGCAATTCTGATAAAATTCAGACATGTACTTAAACACAACATGTAAAATTAACATAGAATTGGTAATTATATTTTTATGAGAAGACCACCGATTGTGTGTAGACCTTCCACGAACCTCCCAGCCTTAGACCACATTGCTCCAATGTCTCAACAGTGGGTCACCCCCGAGTTGGGACTAAAATCCACTCAGGGTAAGGAAATCCTAGGCTAGGTTGAGACTATGAAAAGACGCACAATGCAACTTGAAGGATTCCCTCCAAGGAGCCTACTTACGCCCATCGCTCACAGACTCTCGTTCCCCACATGCATATCCCACCCCAGGAATATACACCTTCACTGTTCCACAGTCCATCGGTTGCTTCACTTCCCTTCCAGGGCTCTAGAAACATGTCGGATTAGGAATTACTAGAGCTCTGTAGCTGTTGCTGGAGTCCCTCCAGGAGAAATCACTTCCCCAACAATCTCTCTCACCTGGAGAGAGTTACTCACAGACTTGAAAACCTGCTTCTTCAACCCACATGCATGACAACCTGCCTCTTCAAAACCACAGGCCTACCAACCTGCTTCTTCTGTCCAACTCCTAAGTAGAACAGGTAACCATAGTAGAAAAATTGGGTAAGTCAAGGTACGAGCTCAACTAAAATACCAGGGCATGCAAGTTACAGAGGTTCACGATGGTAGAGGGTTCAAAAATAGTGGAAAAATGATTGATTGTGTGCCTTCTCAATGCATGAGTGAATGGGGCAAAGGATGGAAATAATGGTCAGTGAACCCCCACAACGATGGAATTTCCCACATAAATATGCATGCGTCTTGGTTGACACTTGTCTCTCCAGGAGCTCGTTCCTCTCCACTTGGAGTTCGTTCCTCTCCCCAAAGGAACTTAGGATAACAGGGTTTATTTCCCAAACCTTAGTAATTAAGGAAATACATTATAATATTCCCTTGGGTTAAGCCCTCAAGCTTAGCCCCTTTTTCCTAGCCTCTCATCCCCCTTCCCTTTCCCTTCCCAGTGGATCTTAGTCCCCCATAACTCTTTCTCTGTGGTTGGTCTACACGCAGTGATGTATTTTTATTAATGATATGCATAATTACATATACACAAATAGGCTCACTGGCCTTAACATCTAGGCTCTCCGGCCTAATAAACACATAATCCTCCCAACTTATAAATTCTTGTCTCACCAACCTACAAACTTCATTAAACATCATTAAAATTCAGTAGGGGCTTGGCCTTGGGGTATTACAATACAAGATATCAATATCATATTTTAAGACTGCCCAAATTTCCTTGGAGAAGGGGAAGTGGAGGAAGATGTGGGGAATGTTTTCACTTTCTTGTTTGCAGAGGGTGCAGAGACTGGGGACAACAAAGCCTCGTTTTTGAAGATTTTCCTAGGTGGGGGATTTAATTGTGAGGAGATTCCACATGAATAATTTGGATTTTTCTAGGCACTTTAGCTTCCAAATTGTAGATCCCCACCAAGGTGCTGGATCATCAATATGTTCTAAAATTAGAGTCATGTACCCATGTTTTGGTGCATAAGTTAAAGATGGGTTGAAAGACCAAATGAGGGGGTCCTTTTGGTCTCAGATATTAACCATGGATGTGGTCAGTGCTTCTAAGTATATTTTCCAAAGAGGTGCTTGACCTTCATTCAATCCCATTTCTTTCCATCTTAACCAATGGTTTTTTCCCATTGAAAAGTCTCTTCTTGCTATTTGTTGAAGATAAAATAAACCTACACTATTGATGTCCTAGATAATTTGATTGAGAAACATATATTTTCCTTAGAATTCAATCCATGGATCCTTTCCAATAAGTATATTTTCTTCATCCCTAATTTTCCAAATAATCCAATTTTTGGTCAATGGGAATGACTGAACTGTGTCTTTCCAAATAACTGATCCATTTTGAGAGGATTTTGTAGTCTTCCTGATCTAGTCAATGGTGGAGACCACATGAAAATATATCTCTTTGATGATGTGAGTCTAAATCCCCAAGTTTGAGATTATCCTCGAGACATTTTTAGCATCCAATTCTTTTGCAAATAGATGTATGTTTTTAAGCCCCCAACCCCCAAAGGATTTTGGGGTAGAAATTCTTTGTTTTGATGCTAGGACTAGGGGTATTTTCTAATATAATCTGGCCCAAAGAAATTGGAAAGAGAGTTGGATGATTCTCTCAAGTATTCCTTTTCGAACCTAGGCCAAGAGGTATAGAATATTGGGATATCCTCCAAGACCAATTTAACCAATACAAGTCTTCCATCCCTAGAGAGCCATCCGTTTTTCCATGAGAGAAAGTGTTTTTCAATTTTTGCACATAGCCATTGTCAGTCTTTTTTGTTGTAGCTGTTTTCTTTAAGAGTGAAGCCCAAATATTTCATCCCTTCTAGGTTCCTTGTTGTGGGAGTTCCAAGGATTCTGGAGATATGTTGACATTCATTTTTGGTCATTCCCCAGGAATAGAGGGATGATTTTTCCATGTAATTTTCATGCTCGTTTCCAAACATAAAGTATTGATATTTTCTTTTAGGGAGGAAATGTATGAGAATTTTTTATCACAAAAGATTAAGATATCATATACAAAGAGAAGATGGGTGTTACACATTATTTTCGTCACCCTTATGACCGTTAATGATTTAAACCTATATGTTGCCTTCAGAGGGGTCAATAGCCTGAATTCCTGAAGAAAGAAGGGAGAAGAACTTTGCCTGAGAGAAGAAATTGGATTTTCCTTTGTGAAAACCCTATTAAGGAGGATTTCCACAGGTTGCACTATACACAGGGCGTGGAAATGCTTGATTTCTGCAGGCTTCTCTATAGCTAGGTTGAGGAGTTTTTGCAGGCTGCATTATAGCTAGGGTGTGGCTGCCTTTGTATGTGGCAAAAATGAGCATCTTCTCGATGCTTCTAGAAGGAGAAGCTTCTATGGTGAGGTGGCCTTCGAATGGTTTGGATCTTACTCGCTTTCATGATTTAGTGGGATAATCCTAACCTCCTCACCTTATCCTCTTCAACTTATAAAAGGATAGTAACTCTCATGGAGAAAGTTAGCTTGGATGAGCTTGGATTAGATTGGCTTGTTATTGAGTTTTGTAGCTTGGCTTGGGATTGCTTTGTCAAGATAGATTATTGGTCTCAGAATCCATGGAGCAAGAAGCATGTGGGAAGCAAGGAACTATTGGAAGGAACCTGACAACATCAAGGCATCTGGGTGTATCTTTCTTCCACATTATATAATACAGTGGCATGTTTCTTTTCCATAAAATCATTAGCATTTTATTACATGAATCCTTGATCACATGTTTAGGTTTTCATGGAATCTACTATTGTTGCTTTCACTTTGGTTGGTTTGTGTCATTGCGGATTTGATTTCACAAGAGCACTGGAGCAAAGCAAGGACAACAAAGATATAAGGAAGTGATATCTAAAGGTATGTCATCCATTCCTTCTTTGGTAGTAAATTTAATGATTGTAACTTAGGGAAAGTGTCATGTCCTATCTTGTTTTGTTCTAGATCTAGGTGGATCTAGGGAGATTAGTTTATGTTCGCATTTACCGATTTATCCGATAACAAAATTGGTGACCATACTGGGGATCTTATTGTTTTCCTAGTTTTTCTTGATTTCTTGCTTTGATTTCTTGGTTTCTGTTTTATGATGGAGATCCATATTGACTCTCTGACTGTTAAACTTCATTGGAAAACCTTCTTAATTTTTTAATTTTTTCCATTTTTGTTTGATTTCCACACCCTGCTTTGAGGGAAAGTGTGACGACTTAGGATTTCCGCACCCTACCTATTTAGACTAGTGTAGAAACTCCACACCCTACCCATTCCTGGCCTGTGACGATCAAGGATTTCCACACTGTGCTAGTCTTCCAGCCTGCAGAGATTGTGAAAAAAATTGTTTTTTGGTGGTTTTCCCTACCCAGATCTGTGATGTAGTTTTGAGGTGATTTGTTGGGTCTGTTTACAGTCTGCTTGAAAAAATTTGAATCTTCTTTCAACCATCTTTGTCTTATTTTTGCTTTGTTTGCTTTTGAAAGATTTGATCTCTCCCTTTGAGTGTCTTTTTGTTACAAAGCATTGTTTTTTCTTTAGAATTGTTTGGTGAAAGAACTTCTTTTTCTTTTTTCTGAATAACTCGTGTTAAAAGAGAAAAATTGTTTGGGTTGTTTTTGTTTTGAAGTGATTTGCTATTTCTTTTAGCTATCTTTGAAACAAAAATCTTATTTCTTTCTTTGCATTAGATTGGGTGCATCCTTGCATTTGAAGTAGCGACATTGCATGATTTTTGTTCTTAAATTCTTAAAAAAAATCCCCCTCATGGCCGAGGGGGGCGGGGGGCATGAATGGTGTATTGGTGTACAATCTATTTGTCTCATTTCTTGAAAATCTTGATATTGATGAATTTAGTAAAATTTTGAGACATTGTACATTTGGGAATGATAAATGTTTTCTCCTTCTCGTAGCATAGCTTTTATCAAAATGAAAAGATTGCATCTTCATCTCTTTGCATAACTTTCGAGTCAGTCAAAACACCATATTGTCCACGCCATTTTCCTCTTGAGTAACAACAGCCTTAAAATAAATCGCTTATAAAAATTGATTAGAAATTTTTATATTTTCTAGTAGCAAACCTACATTAGATTATTTGTAGGGCTTTGGAATAGGTGTGAAAGATAACTTTCCAAAGCTGCAAACAAACATAGAATATTGCATTAGGGAGCGGTGAAATCCACTTGCTACATTTTGTCTTGGGAATCCATTCTCACACAAGGGTCAAACCCGAGGTCGCATTGATGATGGAAAAGTTACTCACCCTGCTTTGTTGGTCTTGGTGTAAGAGATTGCACGTATTATGGGGGTCACTTGAAGGTATACCCACGATGATGAGTGGAATCTTTTCGAGTTGATTTCAGGCTAGATACCCTGCCCTTGCACATGGATCAGTCTGTCGACTGTTTCCCCAGGCATCATTGTTGTAGTTGGTAACCTTAGTGGCCTATCTCTTTAGGGTATTTACACGAGGTGACTGTGGAGGGGAAAGTCTTCACGGTACCTGGAATCGACGTTGGCCAAACTCACTCGGGCTCCTTGGAGGGTATACCCATGATTATGTGTGGGATCTTGCACCAGGGTGTAAGTCCATTAAGCAGGTCGTCAGCATAACTTTTCCACCCGCTCTATCTCAACCCCTTCTTACTTTGTTCCCGTGACATTGGATTTCATCACCAACTAGTGTGCTCATTGTGAGAAGGTTTTGTTTGCTTTCTTGCTTACTAGATTTTTAGCGTATGCTGTTTGTTCTCCCTAATAGACTCTAGGTTGGATCTTTATTTTTATGACATCAGTTCCCGGAATGATCAATGAAGGAACCCCTACTCCAGGGGAATCTTTTTTTTCTTCCTTCTTACAAAAACATTGGTCCTCCTCACATCGCTACTTTTAGCCTTCTAGGTATCACAATTGGATTACCGGTATGGTTGTTTTTCACTCAGGTAATCTCGAATGTTGCTAGTGCTTCTGTTGTAAGCACTTCCCCCCAAGAACATCAACCTCATGTTGATCCTTCACCATCTTCACCAGTAATATATTCTTCACCTTCTTCACTTGCAAGGTCTTCTTTTGTTTCATATTCTTCACCAAGTGAAATATTTGAAACTAGTAACCCGATGGATAAGAAGAAGAAGAAAATGAAGAATAAGAAGAAGAAAAATAAGCAAGGATCCACACTTCCAACCACTGCCAGACATGTTGGAAAACAACCAGTTACTGTTAATCGTGCTGGGAGTGTTGATGATGTCAAGATCACCCGAACAAACCGTAAGACCAAGTACCCTTACAGGCTTTGCAAGGATATCCATCTTCTTAAGGATTTCCATGGTCTATCTAAGGTTATAGAAGCATCGTCTACACACCCTCGCCAACCCATTTCATCAACCTCTGAACAACATGTTGATGACCTCCCATCAACTAGTCAAGATATCGTTGGGAAGAAGAAAAGTAGAGTCAAGTTCCCATGTATGTTATGCATAGGGAGTCATCTCACTCACCTTTTCCCTCGTATGGATGAAGCCTTGAAATTCCTGGAAGACATGACTGTTTCACAGCCTCAACTTCCAGTTTCTTATCGCAAGCTTACTCTTGACCCACCTGTAGTTGATGGAATGATCAATCCATCCCCTTCATCGGTCAGTCTGATTGATCAAGTGGTCAATATGGTCACATCATTAGTTGAACCAGTTGACCAAGAGGGTGATCCGATCCCATCCTTGGTTAATCCCACTCTCCTGTTAGAGAGTGAAACCCAAGCGATCAATCCTTTTCCAACCATCGACTCCATTCTCCCCTTGGAGAATGCAACTCAAGTGGTCATTCTGATGTCATTATCAGTCGATCCTACTCTCTCGCTAGAGAGTAAACCCGATGCTGTCCACATTTTTCTTGTTGATACAGACTCTACCGTGTCAGGGGGTATTCCTCCTTCTCCCACAAAACTTCCTCCAAGTAACGAGACCATCTTTTTTAATCGGGATGTGCTAAGTGGACCTCATCTTCCCTCTCACATTCCTTTCCATATTACAATACAGGTTTGTGGTCAGGACATTCCTCAGACGTTGATAGATGAAGGTGCATCTGTTAGTATTTTGTCCTCTATTGCTTGGTAAGCTTTGGGTTGTCCTCAGCTTGCACCGGTTACACAGAATCTGTTAGCCTTTAACATAAGAACCAATCAACCTTTAGGGATCCTTCCTCAGTTTCCTATAACTTTGGGTGGGAGAACTGTTTTTATTAATGTTATGGTAGTCCAAGACCCCCTGGATTTAGCCTTACTCCTTGGGTGGGATTATGTCTATGCCATGAAAGCTATTGTGTCCACTCTTTTTCGTGTGATATATTTCTCTCATGATGGAATAATTGTGACTAATGATCAACTTTCATTCATTGGTTCTGACTAGATGACCTCTCTAAATGGTTCTTATATGCAGATGATATCTCCCCCACCACAAGTTAATTATGTGGTGTTGTCTCCCATGCCTTCAACTGCTGATGAATATGAGTCTCTCACTGTAAGCTTAGTCTCTTATGACTTATATCCGGTAGTTGACATGGTGATTTGTTCGATAGGGTTTTTAGAGCTTGATCTCTTTACCCCTGTCACGACCCTTGACATGGTGTCCTTCCAGAGTGTGTCTCTTCTATCTAGTGAAGATCTATTGGAATCCATGACTAAGTTTTGTCCCTTGACCTGGTCTCCTCCCAGAGCATTGTCCTCTTGGAAACCATGATCAAGAAGAGTAGCTTTGAGCATGATTTTCTGATTTCAATCTCATTAAAAAATGAAACCGGATACGAGGATAGTTTTTTGCATCTATGTGGTGACCTCGTTAAAAAATGAAACCAACTTTGAGCATGATTTTCTGATTTCAATCTTGTTAAAAAATGAAACTAGCTTTGAGCATTATTTTCTGATTTCAAGCTTGTTAAAAAATGAAACCGGCTTTGAGCATGATTTTTTGATTTCAAGATCGTTAAAAAATGAAACCAGATACGAGGATAGTTTTTTGCGTCTATGTGGTGACCTCATTAAAAAATGAAACCATCTTTGAGCATGATTTTCTGATTTCAAGCTCGTTAAAAAATGAAACCAGCTTTGAGCATGATTTTCTAATTTCAAGCTCGTTAAAAAATGAAACCGGCTTTGAACATGATTTTCCGATTTCAAGCTCGTTAAAATATGAAACCACCTTTGAGCATGATTTTCTGGTTTCAAGCTCGTTAAAAAATGAAACCATCTTTGAGCATGATTTTTTGATTTCAAGCTCGTTAAAAAATGAAACCAGCTTTGAGCATGGTTTTCTGATTTCAAGCTCGTTAAAAAATGAAACCAGTTGCAAGGATAGTTTTTGCATCTCTGTAGAAACCTCGTTAAAAAATGAAATAGAGGTTACAGGCATAGTTCCTGTGTCTGTGTCAATCTTGTTAAAAAATGAAACAAACGTATAGGGATTGAACCTGGATTCACGAGCATAGTTCTTCTCCCGTGTCAAGCTCGTTAAAAAATAAAACAACTTCCCCCTCTCTATTTAAGTCAAGTTCTTCGTCTAGTATTTGAAGCTTCATTTCATTCTCCTTTTCATTTGGATGAAACAAAGCTTGGGGGGCAATGCTTACAGCCTCTGGACTTCATGCTGAAGTTAAACCTCTATCTTCTTAAGCTGGGGGCTAAGTACCAACCATCCTTGGATAATGCGTTGGGAAGTTATCAAGCATATTTTTCTATGGTTCAAGATTATGTAAAAATGAAACCACTTAACTCAAGCATAGTTTCCTCTAGTTCAAGCTTGTGTAAAAATGAAACCAAGTCCAAGCATAGTTTTGTTTTGTTTTAAATCTTGCGTAAAAATGAAAAAAATCCCGAGCTTAGTCTTTGTTATTTCTCATGCTCGTAAATACATGAGAATAAGTTATCGAGCTTAGTCTTTGTTCTTTCTCATGCTCATAAATACATGAGAATGTAATTGAGTATACTTTTATCACTTTTTCGGACTCGTAAAGGTTATATGAAAAAGGAATCCACTGGAGTTCCCTTTAAGCTCTTTTTAAACTCTCTAAATGTGAAAATATTGTCGAGCGACCTTGTTCTTTTCACGCTCATTAAAGTATTTGAAGAAAACATATGTCGAGCGATAGTTTATATCTTTTTTTGGTCTCATCAGACTACTTTACGAAAAAGGAACTGAGAGAGTTTTCTTTAAGTGTTTTTCAGACTCTCTAAACATGAAAAACCCCTAAGTTTTCTTTCTTTGGACTCATAAAACAAACATTGAAAGGCCCATATGGGACCGAACCACTCCTCCCTAGGGTTCGTTAAACATACTTCGAAGGACTCATTCGAAGGATGAGATTACAATTCAAGCATATGTTATCCTCCTCAAGCTTGTGAAAAAATAAAGAGGTACTCACCAGAAATGGTGGGGGAAAAATTGGGAAAGAAATGTATCTAAACCTGTATTTTATGGAAGATTCCCTTTGAACATGACACCCTTTCAATCACTTGTGTCTAGGTTGGAAAATCCACTTGTCTCTTGATCATACTCCTTTATAAGATTAGAAATTGGTCTGTGACCCCTGTTGTCGAGTCAGTGTTTCCAAGACAGTTGTCATGTCGTCAATATGTTCAAAGAGAAGTTCAACTTGGAAAACCTTCTATTGTGTTGGCCATTTCTGCAATCCTTTAGCCTTCTATTGCGTTGGCCATCCATGAATCAGTCCTGAATCACTTGTTACTTTGATCTACTTCAAATCTTGTTACCTGTTTTGTGTCATTGATGAGGAATACATTAAGGTCCTCCTCTGACGAATCTTTTCCTGTCGAATTCAACTCATTATCCAGGAATTAGACTTAGAAACTAATTGGTACCTTGGAACTTGCATGCCTCAATGGCAGGTTTCCTCGCTTTCGACAGTGGGTTTTCATCATTGACCCCTGATCAGGAGATTCCGCCGAGTGTTTGACTTCAACTCATTAATTCATATTCGTTGGATTTTACTAGTGTACCTTGAGAGTCATTGACATTAATGGTGATTTCCCTCATACTTGTTAATGGTATTCATTAATGACTGATAATCAAGTGGTTTCTACCATGTTCGACTTCAACACCTATAATCACATGGTTAGATTCGTACTATAGAGTGGTGGAGATGAAGACCCTAAATCTTTTCTAGCAGATCCAGGTTGTGTTGGAGTATATCCAGTTTGTACTATTGCATAGATCCACATTGTATGTCTCGTGGCTATGTTCAAATTTGAGTCTTTAACACATAGATCCAAAAAGTATTTTTGGTGACTATGTTTAGATTTGAGTCACATTGGCATAGATCCACAGTGTATGTTTGGTGGCCATGACCTATATTACTTGACATGAATCTTTTCATGTCAGCATTTATTCTTTGAGTCACTTGTATTTTGAGCATGGGAATGCCTACCTTAGTGATGATATATTATTGTATTGTATTTCCTTGTTTGTTGGCAGGTTTCCAACCAACGTGTTCCTTGTTCCCTACACACACTTGACAAAGTATTTCAGCTATCACCCTGTTCTAACTTCATACTTTGGGGGGCTCTCCGTTACACATTATTTTTGTCACCCTTATGACCATTAATGATGTAAACCTATATGTTTCCTTTAGAGGGTTCAGTAGCCTGAATTCATGAAGAAAGAAGGGAGAATAACTTTGCCTAAGAGAAGAAATTGGATTTTCCTTTGTAAAAACCCTATTAAGGAGGATTTCCGCAGGTTGCACTATACACAGGGTGCGGGAATGCTTGATTTCCACAGGCTGCTCTATATCTAGGTTGTGGAGTTTCTGCAGGCTGCACTATAGCTAGGGTGCGACGGCCTTCATACATGGGAAAAACAAGCATCTTCTCGATGCTTCTAGAAGGAGAAGCTTCTATGGTGAGGTGGCCTCCGAATGGTTTGGACCTTACTCACTTTCATGATTTAGTGGGATAATCCTCACCTCCTCACCTTATCCTATTCAACTTATAAAAGGAGAGTAAATCTCATGGAGAAAGTTAGCTTGGATGAGCTTGGATTAGATTGGCTTGTTATTGAGTTTTGTAGCTTGGCTTGGGATTTCTTTGTCAAGATAGATTATTGGTCTCAGAATCCGTGGAGCAAGAAGTGTGTGGGAAGCAAGGAACTATTGGAAGGAACTTGACAACATCAAGGCATCTAGGTTTATCTTTCTTCCACATTATATAATACAGTGGCATGTTTCTTTCCCATAAAATCATTAGCATTTTATTACATGACTCCTTGATCACATGTTTAGGTTTTCATTGAATATACTATTGTTGCTTTCACTTTGGTTGGTTTGTGTCATTGCATATTTGATTTCACAAGAGCACCGGAGCGAAGCAGGGACAACAAAGATATAAGGAAGCAATATCTAAAGGTATGTCATCCATTCCTTATTTGGTAGTAAATTCAATGATTGTAACTTAGGGAAAGCATCATGTCTTGTCTTGTTTTGTTCTAGATCTAGGTGGATCTAGGGAGATTAGTTTATGTCCACATTTATCGATTTATTCAATAACAATGGGTTAAGGAGAAATTTAGACTGATTTTTATACCTTTTATTTTTGCTGAGGAAACTTCAAAATGGATGAGTTTGCTGAGAATTTCAACCACCAACAAGAAAAAAAAGTGGGGATAGTGGGAAGCCTTGCCATAGACCATGTTAATATTTGAAGAAGGTAGAGGTTGATCCATTGATTAGGAGGGAAAAGGATTTCAAGTAGATACAATTTATTACCTAAGTTACAAAGGAGGGTCCAAACCCCAAATGGATTAGCAATAATTTGATGTATATCTAGCTGACCCTGTCAAAAGCCTTTGATATGTCTACCTTGTAGGTGATGGCCCTTTGTTTTTGAGTGTGTATTGAATGGAGACCCTCTTGTGCTATTCTGATAGCTTGATGGATTTTTCTTCCCAAGAGGAAACCACATTGCCCGTCAGAGATATTTTCACTCAGGATGTCTTTGATTTGGTGTGCAATGATTTTTGAGATGATTTTGTATACACTGTTATAGAGTGAGATGGGATGAAATTGATCAAAGTTTGAAGGGTTTTCCACATTTTAAATGAGAGCTATAAATGTTGAGTTGAAAAAGGCATGTATCTTTCCTTCTCTTCTTGAATATTAGATCATATTTAATAGATTCCCCCAAGGATCTCAAATCATCCTTTGTATAAATATATTGGAAATCCATCCAAGCTTGGGATTTTGTCCTTCTAAAAGTTATGGATTATTTTTCCAGGTAATCCTTTGTAATCTCTTCCATCAGATGTCAATTATCTTATGGGATGATGAATCTAGGGAAGAGACTCGCTACCTTAATGACAATATCAATATTTACCTTGGAATCTACTTTGAAGAGCGATTTGAAGTGGGTTGTGCCTTCCAGGGAAATTTTTTCAAAGCAGGATGTGTTTGAACCATCCCTTATGTTTACTAACCATATGGTATTTTGGAGCTTCCTTCCATTTGAAAAATAATGGAAAAACTTTGTATTTTCATCTCCTTCTTGTAACCAAAGGGACATGCTTCTCATTCTCCATTCTTGCTCTTTATTTTTTAATATTTGTCTCCTTTTCAAATCTAGGTTTTTAAATTTCTCCTTCAGTTTTACTGAGAGAGGGCCCATGGTTTCCTTTTCTTGCTAGATTTTCATCTCGTCTTCTATTTTAGACAAGGATTTGTTTCCCAACTATCTTATTTTTTTGTTCCAAGAGATGGAGATCTCCTTTTCCCTTTTTTATTTTGACATGAATTGAATAGCTAAGGATTTTGGAAGTTGTGGGTTGTAGGACACCCATTCTTCCTTTATGGTTTGTAGATAAGATTGATATTCAATACATAAAGGGTTGAAATTCAATGGGCTGGGGGGTTTCCTCCCTTCATTGACTATTTCGAGAAAAATGGAATTGTGATCCGAGATGCCACTCAGGGCCATGCATTTTATGGAGCAATGGGACCTTGGAGGAAATACTCCAACATAAGGAATTTTTCAAGTCCCTTTGCAACTCTCTCATCACCAGATCAAAAATTCCTCGAAGTAGGGAAGTATTTGATGGTTTTAATGTCAAATAGGCCCGCTTCATCCAATTTATGAATGAAAAAATTAGAGAGAGGATCCTTCTAAGCAGTGGGGCCCCATATTTCATAGTCATCCAAGGTGAAGTTCAAATCCCCTCCTATGAGGACATTCTAATTTGACTAATAGGAGTTGAATAATGTTTTCCAGAAATCTTTTCTGTATGTATACAACCTGTAGATGTTGCTTCAGAGAAAATCAAAGTGCATATCCTTTTAGAAGAAATGTGTGCACAAAAATTAGGGGGAGGCCCAAGAGTTGAGGAGATTCAAGGAAGATTTCCTCCAACTAGTGATAATCCCACTATATTTTCTAGAAGCATCAAGTGCTAGAAAGTCCTAGTTAGGAAAAGAGGAGGAGAAAAAGATCACAAATTTGCTTCCAACAAATATAGATTCTTGGAGAAGGAGAATAGAGGGGAGTGGATTTCAAGGAGGAGTTTTATGACTAGAATTTTTGCGAGGTTAGCCAATCGACGAGAATTTTGAGAGAGAATAATCATTTGGAACTAGGCCAAAGGCATTTTCTCTAAGGGCCTTTATGGAGATAATTGGGATGAGAGGGATAGATTTTTTTATCAGAGAGGCCTGAGAGTCCCAACAAGAAGAAGGTTTTAGGGGGACTTCCATTCACATAAGTTGTAGTAATTCCACAAGAAAAACCATAAGAAGAAAAGGGGGAAAAAATAGGAGGGGAAGGAGAGAATTTGTTAGATATGTCAATCACTGATTCAATTCTTGTTGGAGGGGCCGCTTCAACTGCAGGTACCTATGGAGCCTCTGGATCATCCTCTACAAGGGATTTCTTTGGTAAAACCCGAGGAATTTATGTCTGAATCCTTTTCTTGTATGAGGAAACTTCTCCCTCGTGTTTCCTTTCCCATCAAAAGCTATGTTCTCCTTTGGCACAGTCCATTGCTATGTGGCCATAGGAGTGTCATTAGCCACATTTAAATGGAATTACCTCATAATATAGGGATTTCTTTATGGAGGTTTCTCTATATGTGATGGTGATTTATTTTGCAAGCCCTTATGATAATTTTATGTTGACCACAATCTAGTCCATTCCCATATAGTTGGAGGAGAGGTATGAGAAATCTACATAAAAAATTGGATGGTATTCCCAATTTCTTTGAAAACCTTGTTTGAATAGAAAATTAAAGGGAGGCCTGGGAGATGCACCCATACAGGTGATATGTCGACCAACACAGAGGTGGAATCAAATTTTATAGATGATTTAGTCAAAAATAAAGACTATGCTCCAAATGTCCAGTTATCTATGAGAACTTTTTGTGTGTCCATGGTTGAATGAAAGGTCCACACCATATAGCCTTTTGAGAGGACCAGGATCTTTGGAACATATCCTAGAACTAGAAAGAAGGTTTGTGCAGTATAGTGTCTTAGGGTATTTGCATACAAAATTTTATTGACAAACCGCCCAATGAGGGTTTCGTGTTGCATTGCAGCTATGTCGTTGAGTTGGATGTTGTCTTTGAGAATTATATTTGTGATTCCTAATTTCTGTTTTAGGCATCTCTTAATATTTCTTTGCTCCACCATGCCAACAACACTAGGTTCTGAGACAATAGATGTCATAGTTCTTAGTTTGTTCCCACAAAGAAAGGTTTCTGAATGAAGGATCTTGATAAATCCATCTAACTGAAAGGATATCTGTTGCAATAAATTTCCTGAGGATCTTGCAGGTACACATTTTCAACGACGATATCAACATGTTGTTGAGGGAGCATTTGTACAAAGCGATCATATCCAATGATGGGGGGAAGATATGGTTTTTCTTCCTTGTGCGATGATGAATGGAGGAGAGAGAGTTCCACCCTAGTGGATGATGGGGGATAAGTATTTGTGTGGGAGGAGAATGATAGATCGTTCAAAATGGAGGTGAGGAAAGGACCTAGGATCAAATGTGGATGAAAATGGATGTAGGAGGTGGTGTCATCTGCATGGAAAAATTATGCAAGTGAGTTTGTTGAGGGGGAGGATGGGACAAGACCTGAATAGATGTTGAGGCCAGTGAGTGGTTCCTCCAAGAGACAAGCTCCTCCTCTCTATAAGTCATTATGGAAAGGGCTAGGTTAGTGTTCCTTCTCCTTCAATGCATCATCCCCTGACATCATGCTAAACCTATAGAAACCCTAGACTAAAAAAAACCCAAACCTCGTATGAGCACAAAATTGTAAAACCATATTTGAGTGCTATCTATGATTTATGCTCCGAATATTTCTATTTGGTACATCATAAGTGGTATCAGAGCTCTTTTCTGGAACAATTTGCGGAGCAATGCTTTTAGGCTAGAGACGTGTTCCATCATCTATAAATAACACATATATTTTTCATTAAGAGGGTAAACCTATGGTTTTATAAGCATACACATATCAACTACAAGAGGATTCACCTAGTTGGAAACCTTTCTAGCCCCTGTTGGTAGCCCTTTGTGTAGTGCCACATCAGATAACACCTATATATGGAATTAACTTCCATGTACCCTCGAGTATATCGTAATTCCTATAGGTGTCTTGAAACCAACCTTAGATTATTGCTTGACCACCTGAATTCTATAGTGGCACCAATATAAATACTCGTGAAGATTACTCTCTCATACCTAGGTAATTGAGTAGTACAACTAAGGGTACAATCGAACCTCCTTAGTTAGAGCCTTGAGATATTGGGTTGAGTACTATAGCTAAACCCCACAAGTATATCTAAGATTTATAACCTAGGACACTCCCTAGTCCTTAGGACCCTTGCAACCCTACTCCTTGATATCAGTCCAGAAAAATTCTAAAACAAGGGGTTGTGTTGAAATTTTGAACATTCAATCGCTGGAAACCGTGCTTCTTGCTTCTAGTTCAGGAAATTCCCACATAATATTAACTATTAAGAATTTTATCATTATTTCAATTCAATATTCTTCAGTTGAGAGTATAAATCTATAAGATTAAAAAATAAAAGTATAAAGTGGTCCCATCAACACCCTTATTTGGTACCTATCTCAATAGAATCCTTGTGTTATTTTGATCATAGTGTTACCCCTCTTCCATAAACCTTTTTTTATGTGGACCCTCTCACCCCATTACTGACTTCCTATCTCAAGAGATACAAAAATTTGCAATGATAAGATTTGTACAATTATGCAGTAAGTCTTTTTGTGTGGACCTACTAGCTCCATTACACCACATGCATATCCTTGGCCCCACCTTCCCACCACCTTTTTTATTGTGCACCCCATCCAAATGCAAACCCAAAACCAAGATTATGAAAACCACATTGCTAAATTGGAAAATTTATGTGACAACTTGAAAAGAAAACTCACACAATATCAAGATGATATTGATTATAAATTTGCTACAATTAATGACCATCTTGCTACAATTACTACCAATTTCAACAAACTAGATGATGTACCCGACTACCAATTTCAACAAACTAGATGATGTACCCGACTGATTGTTTTACTTTATTACTAAATTCATGGCCTCCCACTCCTAGGAACAACCCTTACACTAAGAGGGATTTGAATCATTCCATTCCACGGGGATTCACTCTAACCCCTTTGTTTGTGATCCATGCCTTTCTAAAGTGGAAGCAAATAAATTTTATAGCTCAGACCCCATTGGCCAGGTCACTTAAATGAAACATTATTTTTCATTGCATGGCATCACCGATGACTTAATGAAACTTTATGTCAATGTCTTATATCTAGATACCGAGCACTAACAATGGTGGGAATGGCATAATAATTCCCACATAGTTTATATTTATTAATAGACTCAATTTTCCATAGATATTTATGAGTGTTTTGAAACATATACTCATCATTTGGGCCACTTGACTAGGCTTAAAAAGTCAAGTACAATTAAAGACTACATCTTTTCTTTTGAGAAATTGGCTTTCTACACCAAAGGCATGTCAGATACCTTTGTTTTAGAATGTTTTATTAGTGGACTTAAGGAATAAATCCGTGCTCAAGTATTAATGGCTTTCCCTACCACTTGGCTCAAAGTCACTCAAAGAGATAGGGAAGAACAACATGTAGTTACTACTCAAATAAAAAAAACATCCTTTATTTCCCATACTCATCCCACCACTCCCTTTCTTCCCTCCCCTCCTCTCAAGATCCAAAAATTAGCACTGGACGAAATAGTTGAATGTCAACTTAAAGGCATTTATTATGATAGTGATGACCAATATTTTCTTGGGAACAAATTTAAGGAGAAGAAACTTTTTATGGAAATTTCTGAAAACAATTTTAAAAGATGATGTTGATTCTCTCCCTGAAGAACCTCTACCTTAGATATATGATGACATTCCTCCTTCTGATCAACCAAATGCGGAACCTCAAATATCCCTACACACCGTGACTAGTATTTCAGCTCCCGAAACTCTTAAATTAATTTACTACATCAAGAACCATAAAGTCATTATCCTAATTGACACTAGTAGCACCCATAAATTTATTCATTGTTGAGTCACCCAAGAGAAACATTCTTGCATCCATGCAATGAAATTTGTTTAGATCATGACTACTAATGGTGGCTCCATGAAATGTGGGGTTCATTGTGAAAATATGCATCTTCAAATTGGTGATTATTCTTTGAAATCCCACGCGTTTTGCATTAAAATGGGTGTTTGTGACATTGTCTTGGGTGCTAAATGGTTATGCACATTAGGTCCTGTCACATGGATTTCAAGGAGTTATACACAAGCTTCAAGAAGGACAAACACCATTACACTTTCCAAGGAAACACTGCAAGTTATCTTGAAATTTTTAGCTCACACCATATGGAAAAACTCCTCAAAAAGGGACATTATGGAATTATCACCCGGTTCCATGCTATTTAATACTTTGAGACCCCTTCCCAACACATTTATCCAAACATGTAGTTCATCTTAACCAATCACCAATAAAATTTTGAAACTCACCAAGGCCTCCCACCCTCATGTGGTGCCCATGATCATTCCATTCCACTCATACTTGGTATCCTCCCACCCAATGTTCACCCTTATCACCACCCAATATTTTCCCTTATCGCCACCCATTTTCTTATAAAAATGAAATTGAAAATATTGTTCAGGAATTGTTAGTTGTGGGTTTCATCTTCCCTAGTACCAATCCTTATTCATTCCCTATTGTCATGGTACTAAAAAAAAGGCACTTGGAACATGTGTCTTGATTTTCATTCTCTTAACAAAATCACCATCAAGGATATGTTTCCAATTCTAATCATTGATGATGTTTTGGATGAATTTAAAGGTTCCCATTTTTTTACCAAACTTGATAATTGTTTAGGCTATCACCAAATTCATATGAAATAGGGTAATATTCCAAAAACTACTTTTCACACTCATGAAGGCCATTATGATTTCTTGGTGATGCCCTTTGGCCTTTGCAATGCACCCTCCACTTTTTAAAGTCTCATGAACCATATATTTCAACCATTTCTACATCATTTTGTCCTTGTATTTTTTTATGACATCCTAGTCTATAACAAAACTTGGAAAATCGATGTTACCCATGTAGACCAGGTCCTACAACTTCTTTCTCATCATCAACTATTTCTAAAAAGGTCCAAATGTGCCTTTGTTGTCTCTGAAGTTGAATATTTGGGCCATATTGTTAGTAAGAATGGTGTACACGCATGGGGGCTTCACTTTTTGACCAATATCTTATCACGTTCATTCATAAAGGGGGTTTTTGAATTGTGAAAAATAAAGTCAATATATTGTAGGTATTGGGGGGGGGGGNAAAGGGATTTATAGGTATTGGGGGGTATAAAACAGGGTATCTAGTAAATATAGGGGTCTCTTTTGTGGGAAAGATGTATTGGTATTTTGGGAGATATTTATCAATATCTAGTGAAACTAGGGGTATTCTTTATTATCTCATGAATGGAGGAATTATGTCATAGGCTCACAAAGTGAAGACCCTATGTGTACACTTGGACCCAAAGAAAAATGAAGCAATGAATGATTGGTCCCATCCTATGGATCTTAAAATTTTATAAGGTTTCCTTGGTCTAACAAGGTACTATATAAAGTTCCTCTTAAACTATGGAAAAATTGCATCTCCCCTCACTGCCTTACTTAAGAAAAATTCTTTCACTTGGAATGCAACTATAGAGCATGCCTTATAGGATTTGAAAGATGATATGTGTACAACCCCATTACTTGTTCTTCCCAACTTCACTAATAATTTTGTTTTGGACTGTGATGCCTTGGGAAAAGGCATAGGAACAATTCTCATCTAAGAAGGAAGACCATTGGCCTTTACCAGTAAAAACATTTGTGACCAACACTTGGGCTAGTCCATTTATGGAAAATGAATGTTAGCCATTTTTGATGTTGTGGATATCTAGCATCCTTACTTTCTTGGGAATCATTTCCATATTTAAATTGATTGTCGTATCCTCAAATAATTTTTGGAGCAAATGATTTCATTATTGTAATAATAGAAATGGGTTACCAAAATATTAGGCTATGATATTATGAGATAATTTACAAGAAGGGCAAGGAGACTGTGGTAGTTGATGCTTTCTCTAGAAAATATGAAGAGTAAGGGTCCCTCTTTTCACTCTCCTTCATTGTAGCTAATTAGGTGAATGAAGTCCACAATGAATGGTTCATTGATCCCAATATTGCTATCCTAATCCAACAACTTCAACATGATTCTAATGCATCTCCTAACTGCACTTGGAATAATGTTGAGCTCCACTATAAAGGTAATTTGTATTGATGAAGCAATCTAATTTTAAATCCATTGCGATATCTTAAGGCCATGCATCACCAACAATAGGTCATTCTAGATTTCGTAAAACATATGAACGAATCAAACATTCCTTGTTTTGGGAAGGCATGAAAAAGGGCATCTGCACATTTGTGGCTAACTGCAATATTTTCCAATGACAAAAGAGAGAAACAATGAAGACCTCAGGTGCATGACAACCTTTACCTATTCCACCTATTGTATGAATATACATTTCCATGGACTTCATAGTGGGTTTTTCCAACTATGGAAACAAATTAGTGATTATGGTTGTGGTCAATCGACTTTCCAAATATGATCGTTTTTGTGCCCTCCAACACCCCTTTAAAGCTTTCATTATTGCTAAAGTATTCATGGATAATATATTTAAGATACATGGTATGCCACAATCTATTGTCATCGATTGTGATCCCACTTTCACTAATAACTTCTAGCAAGAATTGTTCAAGCTATAGGGAACCGAATTGAATCTTAGCACTACTGATCACCCCCAGACTCATGGTCAGATAGAAGTTTTCAACAAGTGTCTGGGATCATATTTGAGGTTCTTCACTTCATAATGGTTGTCTCAACAGGTTCAGTGGTTACCCCTAGCTGAATGGTGGTACAATAGAACTTATCATAGTGCCACTCACAAGACCCCATTTGAGGTGGCATTTGTCCAAAATCCCCCATCTGTATTATATTACCTACCAAGTGTCTGCAAGGTAAAAGAGGTAAAAAAAACCATTAGAGCTCAAGATAACATTCTACACACTCTCAAAGATAATCTAGTGATGGATCAAAATTGGATGAAACAACAAGCTGATCAAAATCATTCTAAACTCTATTTTGAAGAATGGGATTAGGTATTCCTTTTTCTACATCTGTGCAAGAAGAATTTCCTCAAAGAATACCACCACTAGAATCTTTCTCCAAATTTTTATGGACACTATATGATCCTCAAGCATATTGGGCTAGTTGCTTACAAATTAGCACTTCCAAGATACTCTAAGATCCATCCAGTCTTTCATGTCTCATTCTTAAAGAAAATAGTTGGATCCAATTTCCCTGTTCAAACTAGTATGCTTTAATTGGATGAATAAGGTTCCATTTGGTTGCATATAGAGGCCATCCTTGAAAAATGAGAGCATCATCTCCACCAACGCACAATCCATGAAGTTTTAATACAATGGAAGGATACACATCCAAATGATTTCGCATGGGAACCAACAACCATTATGCAATAGTTTCCACATCTCAATCATTGAGGACAAGGCTACTTCTTAAGGGGGAGGGAATGTTAAGGTCATAACCTCCCTAACTCCCTAAGTAGATGGACTAATATGTATTTCTACGTATGGAGGCCATCATTAGTTAAGAATGCCTATGTAGTAGTGTGAACACAATTATTGTAAGAAGGTTTACTAGAAGGTTCCACCTACTAAAAAGTTCCTTCTCTAGAATGTTATTAGGAGATAGAAAGTATTATACAAAGATGTAGAGCATTGTAAAAGGTGTCTATGAAATCACTTGTAATCTAAGATTTTATCTATTGGAGGTTGTTCCCTCAAAGAGGCAAGTGAACATTGCTTCCATATCAATAAAGATATAATATTTTGGTTCATATTTCCCATTGTGCATGCAATTCTATTTCTTTCTACAAAATATCTTAGTGATATCTGTGATTTATGCTATGAATATTTCTATTTGGTACATCACAATAAAAAATAATTTGTTTTTGGTTGTTTTACATGCTGGTGCATTTGGAAATTTTTTCCTCCTCCTACTCAAAATCAAGCATTGAAGGCCATGCTATATATATATATATATATAGAGAGAGAGAGAGAGAGAGATTTATCTGTATTTAACACACAAATCCATTATTGTGAAATAATTTTTTCCCACTTATCAAAATTATCTCATTAATAGAATGATAACCCCACTAGGAAATATTTCTTAAAACTCTTCTCTTTGTTTTGGTTAGGGTTTATTTGGTCTTTCCCTCTCTCTATTTATCATTGGCCTTTGTTTGTCTACACATACACACCATACCACTATGTGGTTGCATTCCCTTTCTAGAGTTTCAATTTTTTTTTTTTAATTTTATTCAATTGTGTGTTTGTCTCTAGTTTGTACATGTAGTTGCACAACTTTACCTCATGACTATAATGTATCTTTATACCGACATAAAAACAGGGGTTTGTTGGTCTAAAATTTCATTATTTGTAGTGGCATGCAAATCACATTTCAATAATATAATACCATTTCAATTAAGAAACCCTTCCCCCTTGTAATTATGATAGTATTCGGTGTTATATTAGTCAATATGATTCAAGCATTCAATGTTTAAATGCAAAGAATAACTAAATAAATATTTTAACAACACACACACACACATGTATGTATACATACATACATACACACATACATATATACATATGTATGTATGTATACATACATATATAATAATAATAATAATAATAATAATAATAATAATAATAATAATAATCATCATCATCTAATTTTAAGGTCACAACTAAGCTAGACAACAAATTGGTTTATGAGACCCCCTTGTTTGTGGGATAAAGGACACCCTCCGTGCAACTATTTGACTACTAAAGTGTATGGAGGTGTTCATACCCTACCTCGATCTGGATTTGAAATTGTGACCTCCTAGGAGGAAACACATGTTAACCATTAGGACATGTGTGTGCACATACATACATGCATGCATGCATATATAGATATGTACACACACACACACACACACACACACACACACACACACACACACACACACACACACACACACACACACACACACACACACACACACACACACACACACACACACACACACACACACACACACACA
>ML781059.1:281831-308460 GCA_009831015.1 Picea engelmannii
ACACACACACACACACACACACACACACACACACACACACACAAATGGTTAGATTTATATCGAAAAGGTTTCTTCCAAATCGATCAACATCCAGATACAAAAAGTCTAGGAAAGTTTATAACTAAAAACAAAATAACTAGTTTCGATTTAACATGTCTTTCAAACTAGGTTTTACATTTGTATTCAACTAGATGTCTAAATTCTTTAGAGCTATATATTTGTATAAACTAACCACATAAGAGAATTTTTTTGAAAAACATGAAGACCCAAGAAAATTAATTATATCCATGCTCACTAAGAGAATCCCTCATTTCCTTGTCTTTAGTGTCTTTCATACCTAAGACCACTTGTGATTATGCTTAGTTTTCACAACCTTCAAAACCTTATTGAACTATATAATCTTCTGGAAGAATTTCCTTCATTGAACCACTGAAATTTTTTAAGTGATCAACCATGGACTATGAGATTCAATATTTTACCATGAACACAAAACATATCCCACCTGCATCATGATCCTCCATCCAAGATAGTTTAAATTCTTGATCCTCGTAGCCCTTGTTTAATTGTGTGTAGAGTTCATTAAAGGTCAATAACTTAATAACATGATCCTTGAATCTCATCCACCACTAAATGTCACTTTAATACTGCTACATGCCAATGCTAATGAGATTCATCAAGGTATTAAGTGTCTTGTGGGAAAACCACCAATAATAACTAAATCCCCTTTAGCCAACTTGACTGCCTCATTCACCATGGCATCTACAATTGTTTTACATGAACACATGACATGGAAATATTCAACAAATTTAAATCCTATAGAAATCCTTTTGATATGAGATAAGTTTTTTGTATATTGGAGAATATTTATACAATTTGTATTTCTTACTTGACCAAGGATAAGAGAGGAATCACCAAGGATCGATACCTTTTTGTTTTGCAAATTCTATAGAATGGTCGTTCCTTGATACAATGAAAGGAATTCAACTTGATTATTAGTTGCAACTCTTAATCCCTAAGAAAAGCTTAAGTCTTGTTTTCCATTAGGGTTGTCAAGAACCACTCTACTCCTGCTGCCCCTAGGTTGCCTATGGAGGCTCCACAAAAGAAACAAAAGATGATTTTTTTGTGAGAATATCCATTTTTTAAAATGATTAACATATAACCTTATCTTCAATGAATGGTTTGTACTAGTTTTCTTATATATAATTTTCAACCAGAGGTGCTCCATGCAATAAAATCTCTCAACCAAAATTTCTCTTATACTTCAAGCATTTTTATATAAATACCACATTTTCCTTTGGATATAAAAACTTCATTCAAAAGTCTTTTGTCTTGAGCCACTACCTACTCGGGAGAATATTGTCCCAAATTGAATATACATTTGTCTCTAGAAATACAGAGATTCCATCATATATACTTTGTAAGATCCATCCAAATCCATTTAAGTAAATGTATTTTGAAAGAATTTTTTGGGTACATGAGAATTGCCAATTAAGAAACATATTTGTCCAATTTTGGGGATGGATAACAAATATCCCCAATTCATATAAATAATTATTCCAAGTTTGTATGGAGAAGGATCACTCTATAAAAATATGATGAGAAGACTCTTACACTACTAGGCAATGGGGGAAACTAGACAAAACAAGAATTCCTTGCTCTTTCAAATATTCTATAGTCAATAATTTTTTATGAACAAGAGTCCAACAAATTATTTTTTTTAGGTAAACCATTAGAATTCCATATATATTTCCATATCTTTGATATGGTTGGATATTATAGTTTATATAATTGAAATTGATATCCCTACAAATTATAACATCAACCTAATGGTCCCCACTCTCTACTATCTTTGATTGAGAGATTGATAGGAGAGGCCACTTGTAAGAGAATGAACATATTTTCTATGTAATCTGAAATTTATTAGAGTGGATTCAATTTTTTTCATCTCCAACACTTTCCATAATCTAGAGAATTCCACTCAAATAAATAAAAAAGGGTGTTTATGCCACAAGAAGAGAACTAATCTCTGACTTTTGAGAGCTCAAGATATGCGGAAAGAGGATCTCTTCCCAAAATTAAATATTCCCATAGATTAATAGATCTCCCATTTCTAGGAACCCAATGTAAATGATATTTGATTATACTTGTATAGGATTTGCACAATTTCCATATAGATGAACCTTTAATCTTTGGATCCATGTTATCTAAGCTTTTATCTCTAACAACCCCAAGGTATTTGTTTTTGTAGAAATTATTTCCACCGATATTTTTCTTCGGTAACTAGTCTTTAAATACTTTTATGCCCAGGGATAGATTCATTAACTTTGGATATTTAATTCCAAATCCTCCATTTCCTTGGAAATCTCTTATAGTCTCCCAATTGACAAGATGATATTTTTTGACATTATACTTCCCTACCATAAAAATTTATGAATTTCCTTACCGATTTGATTCATAATATTTGCATGTGCTATCTTGGAATATCCTTGATAATTTGGTAAGGTTGAGAGGATCAATTTTATTAATGTCACATGTTTAGATAGATTTATCCATTACGATCCTTGATGCTTCATCTTGCTTTTATTTTTTTGAACAATATGCATCTAATCTCTAGATTTTGGATACCTAAGGGTATTGAGTATATCCATGTATTTGAAATAAGTCCAGTTTTTTATATAAGGAAATTCCAAAAATATTCATTATGTCATTAGAAGGGAGGAGCATTGGTGTTTAAAAGAACTCCAGTTGTTTATACAAGGAATTTTCTATTGAATTTTGTAATCTTAATTTTTCTTTCTTTCATGGTGATTTCCTCCCTTCTATCTTTCAATGGATTCCTTCTAGGTCTTTTTGATAACTTTTCTTTGTCATATTCCTCTTCAAATTCACCCTTTTGTCATTTATATTTTTTCTTGTTTACCATTCCACTGGAAATGAACATGTTTTTTTATTGTGGAATAAGTTATTCAACTACATGTGCTACTAGTTGTGATCCCATAGGTTCTGAATTTAGAGACACTTCCTCAACTACTGATTGAACTAGACCAAATTTTGAAGGACCCTTTAGTTTTGGTTGTGATTGAGGAGGAGCTTCTAACAATAGATCATGATCTACATGTGACAACACTGTGAATTTGTTAGTCAAAGGAGTGGGTCCAAAGGTTTTGGAAGGTGCTTGCCCAAAAATACTAGATTAACATTCCCAGTCCCTAGATTACCAGTAATTTGGGGCCCTTTTTCTAGTTTCCTTCTTTTACCACAAAAGGGTTTTGAGGAGGAACTTGAGCCTATATGCAATCTCTTTCAAACTAACTGTATTCATGAAATACCATACACTTGAAGGGTAGCTATCCATTATATAAGTTTTGGGTACAATTCCAATGATCAAGGATAAGATTGATGGACTTTGGGAGTCCCTTTTCCAAATCCACTTTAGCAAAAACCCTAACACAAACATACATTCCAAATTTAGGCTATGATTTGTCTATATACTTCCCTAAATAGTTCCCAATATTGGCCAAATCCTCATCACTCCAGGAATGTAGAGGAAATCGAGGAAACTGAGCCCATACCAAAAAATAAGAGGGTACATATACTTATAGATGAAATTCTAGTGTCCATATATCTAAATGCATCCCTCTTGGTCCCATAAAATAAGGGTTGTTCCTGAATATTAAATATTTGCCATCCTTTTTTTCAAAATTAAATGCATAGTGACTTCATGCTACAAAAAAAAGAAAGATATTTCCATGAATCAAAATCTTCCAATTCTTAGTAACCCATTGGTCCATTTCTCTTAGAGAAGGACACAATTTCTTAAATTTCTCAATGAATCCCTGATCAGCTAGGGATAAGGCTATTTAACTAGAAATTATCGAAGATAGTTTTACCTCAATAATTTTAGTTGCATGTTTGACAAACTTGGAGGGAATCAACAAGTGTTTGGATGAATTTTGAATGGTGGAAGATAAAGTATGAAATACCATTACTTCAAAAGATAGGGGAGGAGGAACACCCTCTCCCCCCTCCCCCTCCAATATATGTCCAGGAAGGGAAAAATGGATCAGAAAAATTATTCCACAAGAGATACAGTTAATATATAGTAATTGTTAAACCCTAAATAATGGAACATTACCCCTTAATTGGGGCATATTACATTAGTAATTTTATTTTATTTATGTCACCTTGGGTCCATTAGTTGTAATTGTACCTCCTAGTCTCCTATATATACCAAGGAGACTTTTTCATTTGGAATCATCTTGTATTTGGACATTTATGTGGTGTATAAGGAGGTTTCGCCCTTAAAGGGGATTATTATCTAAAATTATCTATTTTTCAAGGAGTTGAGTACTTATTCTGAGGTTTTTTTTATGCTATTTTGATATTTGGTTCTTAACATTTGGAATCAGAGTGCAAGGTCTTGGGGTTTCACTGCTACATTTGAGACACCTTGGAATTTTCATTATAACTTTTTTTATACTATGTTTCAGAAGGAATCCCTTGGAATTTATTTAGTAGAAAAATCAGGGTATGTGGGGTTAAAATTACAGGTCACAAGGCCTTATAATTTTGGAGATATATCTTGTGTAAGATAGGGTTCTGGAATCATCCTGAATTTAGTCATCACATAATTTTAGCTATAAAATATTTTATGTAATGTTTCAGACCTTGAAAAATAGAGGATATTCATAGAAATTATCAATATAGCTGTGATACAAATTTCAGCTTCTGCATCATCCTATGCTTGTATATACACCCTGTACAAGATAGGGTATCTGACTAGTCATATTAACTAGTCTCAAACATGTCTTCTAGGTAAAATAGTGATATCTTCTTCAATGAGCATACAAATTAAGTGAGACCAGTTGAATTGGATAGTCAACAATATATAGTATTTTTGGTACAAGTTTTAGAATCAAATATCAGATATTGTCCTCTTGGCACACTTTACAAGCACGCTCTCCTGGAAGGGAAAAAATCAGCAAGGTGTGGGGAAGTTACCATAACTTCCACTTGGCACATCCAATTTTGATCAGACCTGTGGCATTGTAAAGAAGACGTATCAGAGAAATAAAAAAAGAAATTTCCAGACCCATAAGGGACATAATTTTGGAGATACAACAGAAGAAATATCTTCTAGCAGAGCCACCTTGAAATCAAGGTTTAAAAGTGATACTTGGCCAAAATGCCACCAAAAAAGGGAAATTATACATCAAATAATCCTCCAGACAGTCCTACTTGGACTCTTGATGAAGGTGAAGAAATGCGCAGGGACACAAATGATTTACAAAAGAAGACAATAATAAAATATGAACTACAAGGGATGATGGATTCAACTGAAGCTAAGTGGAGGCAATAATGGATACTAATATGGATGGTTTAAAAAGGGAGATCATGGAAGAATTGAAAATTTTCCTAATAGAGAGGACACCTGAAAGTGAAAATGTATCCCATGAAATTTATGATGAGGACACAAGGAATATGAATCAAGACTGGAAAAATTCAAACTTTGGGTTGAAGACCAATCGCTTTCCTAAGATCGATATGAGGAATTTTGATGGAAAGGATCCAATCACATTGATACTTCAGATGGAGCAATTCTTTGATCTACATGATGTGGCACATAAAAAAAAGGGTACAAATTGCTTCTTTATATTTAGAACCCCAATCAATTTGTGTGGTATCGATGAATTTGTTCTCATAAATCACTAATCACTTGGAAAATTTGTAAGTTTTAAACCTATGAAGTAAAGCAATGATTACAAATTCTTAAGCAAAACATAAATTAATCAATGGCTCATACACATAGTACACATAGATTTACACTGGAAACCCTTAACTGGGAGAAAACCAGCCTTCCTTGTTGCCTCACCTTTCAACTCTTCATTGTATTAATTTCACCATTCACCATACATTATATACAATTTTTTATGTTTTCTGTAGCTACCAAAACCCTAATCCCTTAATCCGTGATTAATTTAGAAAACTGCTAAAAATAGAAAAATTCGCTAAAATAGAAAAAATCGCCCAGACGCAGTTGTCGAATCTGACATGCGCACACACACACATGCAAAGAATAAAAAACATACCCAACATTCTCCCACTTGTTTTTTTCTTTGCATACAAGGGTTCACAGGATTACATAGTCAACAATCCAGGTCAACAATGCCCATTGTTACTCTACACCAGGAGAACTTCTCTGTGCTCACAGACTTTGTCAATGAATCTGCAACATTCTTCAGAGTGTCAACCTGTTCCAACAACACCTTCTTTTATTCAACCATGTCTCTCAAAAAGTGATATTGAACATCAATATGCTTTGTCTTCGAATGATAAGCAGGGTTCTTTACCAAGAAGATTGCACTCTGTCTGTCACACTCTAATCTCACTTCATTTTGTACCAAGCCAATACCTGAACACAATCTCTATTACCATACTGATTCCTTGCTTGCATGCGTGGCTGCCATGTATTCAACTTCTATAGTTGAGAGGGCCACTACAGCCTGTCTTTTGCTCATCCAACTGGTTTCTCCTCCAAATAGGTTAAACACATACCCACTTGTGGATATTCTGTGATCTAGATCTCCAACCCAGTCTGCATCAACAAACCCATGTATGTCCACCACTCTGTCCAATCCTGGTCTTCCTTGGTAGCACAATCCATAATTGGTAGTGCCACACAAATACATGAATACCCTATTTACTGCTGTCCAATGCTCCTTCCCTGGTTTTGACATATACCTACTCAAAATTTCCACTGCATGTGCAATGTCTGGTCTAGTACAAACCATTTCATACATCAAACTGCCAACTGCACTAGAATACAGAATATGGGACATGTCCTCTTCTTGTTCCTGTGTCTTGGGACACTAATCCGCGATAACTTTACACCTATAGGAATAGGAACCTTGACTGGTTTACTTCCATGCATATTAAACCTCTACAATATCATCTCAACATATTTTCTCGGATTCAACCAGAGTTTCCTTTTTGCACAATCTCTTTTAATATCCATTCCCAAAATGAAGTTAGCAGCACCGAGATCCTTCATGTCGAATTTGGAGGATAGATGGTATTTCACCTCCTTGATAACATCCATGTTATTTCGTACCAACAACATGTCATCAACATACAACACTACATAAATGAATTGATTACCAACATGCTTGGAATATACACAGTGATCAACCCTACTTCTCACAAATCCCAATCCAAGGATGTATGTGTCAAACTTTTGGTACCACATCCTAGGTGATTGCTTCAGACCATATAGTGACTTATTTATCTTACATACCAGCTCTTTCTTTCCCTTCACTACAAAGCCTTATGGCTTATTCATGTAGATTTATTCTTCTAGATCCCCATGTAGAATGTCTTCTTCACATCCATATGTTCCACTTCAATATCAAAAGCAAAAACAATAGATAAAATAAATCTAATATAAGTTAAGTTGGCAACAGGAGAAAAAATCTCACCAAAGTCAATTCCCTCTACATGGGAATAACCTTTTTCTACTAATTGAGCTTTGTATTCTCCACTTTTCCTTCTACATTAAACTTCTACTTAAACAAGCATTTTCTACCAACATATTTTCTCCTAGCTGGCAACTCAACTATATTCCATGCCTCATTCTTATCCAAGGCATCCATTTCTTCAACCATGGCCTTCTTCCAAAGTTTACTATCCTCTGAATTCACTGCTTCCATGACAGTTCTGGGATCATCATCAGTAATAGATAAAGACAAATTAGAACAAAAATCAGGTGGACTATACCTTTATGGTTGCCTTCTTTCCCTCACTGATCTCCTCAATACTGGGGTATGAGGTTCTTCTTCTTCTGCTTCATCTTCTTCAGATGGTTCAGATTTTGCATCATCCAACTCAAGCTCTATTTTCTCAGGTTCTTCTTGCCTTGGTAGGAATTCCTATTTGGAAACATATTTTATCTCTCTGAAAACAACATCTCGACTGTAAACAATCTTCTTAGTTTCGGGGTTCCAAAGCTTATAACCTTTCACACCATCTTTATAATCCATAAAGATACACTTTTGAACTTTATTATCCATCTTGCTCCTATTTTCCTTTGGAACATGTACATAAGCATCACAACCAAACACTCTAAGATGTTCAAGAGAGGGTGTCTTACCAGTCCATACCTCATGTGGATTTTTATCATCCATTGCTGATGAAGGCGATTGATTAACCAGGTAACATGTTGTACCCATTGCCTCTGCCCAGAATTTTTGTCCTAACTCGACACCACTAAGCATGCTCCTTTCTTTTTCCATCATTGTCATGTTCATCCTTTCTACAACTCCATTCTATTGAGGTGTGTATGGAGTAGTCTTCTACCTTTCTATACCACACTTCTTACAAAATTATTCTAATTCATTTCCGCAAAATTATCCACCATTATCTGTCCTCAATACCTTTATTTTATTCTCTATCTGATTTTCTACTAGAGCCTTAAACTCTTTAAATTTATCAAATACCTCAGATTTATTTCTAAGAAAATAAATCCACGTGTTCCTTGAGAAATCATCTATGAATGAAACATAATACACATATTTACCTAGTGATGGAACATGCACAAGTCCAAACACATCACTGTGTATCAACTCTAAGATCCCCTTTGCTCTTGTAGCACCAGATGGGAATATTACTCGATTTTGTTTACCATTTATGGAAGTTTCACAGAAATCAAAATCCAGAGTGTAATTAGACATACCTTCAACCATACCTTTACCATGTAGTGTTCGAAGGCCATTTTCTCCAATATTCCCTAGTCTTTGATGCCACAACATGGTCTTCTTTCCAGGGACAATATTGGTCTTGTATTTTTTATTTCTCTGCTTAGCGACAACAAAACTGTTACACCCATTAGTATAAGTTATTCCCAACAACTTGTATAGAGTTCCACACTGAACTACCCTCATCAACACCATTTCTCCTCATACCATCTTGCAAGTTCCCTTTCCCAATACAGTATCCACTCCTCCATCATCCAAATTGCTTACAGATATTAGGCTCCTAGCTAGTTTTGGAATGTGCAGAACCCCAGGGAGTGTTCTAATCCTTCCATATTTTAGAAACAACTTAACCCTTCCACGTCCCATGATTTTGGCATTCGAGTCATCTCCTAGGAATACATCACTAGCATCATATTTTTCATATTCAAAGAACCACTCCCTGTGAGGAGTCATATAATATGACACACCTGAGTTAATTAAACATACACCACGGTCTGCATGTGTACTTGTAGATGCCAGGTAAGCATCACCTCCTTCTTCAGTGGAGGTTTTCACTTCCATGGAAGAGGTATTATCAGATACCTTTGGTTTATAAACCTTCTTAGAATTGCAATCTTTCTTATAATGCCCTGTTTTACCACACTTCCAACATTTCCTCAAATATTTTCCTAGAGACTTAGATCTACTTGTAGATTTAGATCTCCCTCCTGAAGACTTACCATGATTTTTGTCTTGTGTACGGCGTCTTACAAATAAAGCATCTATGCTCTAACTATCGATGCTTTTCTGCCTCATCTCTTCAAATAACAAGGATGCAACTACATCCTCACACTTCAATGTAGATTGAGTGGTATTACCAATTGCTACAACCAGATTATCCCAAGAGTCTGGAAAAGAACATAACAAAGTAATACACTTATCTTCTTTTGCAATCGTAATATTAATAGATACCAGTTGAATTACCAGAGTATTAAAGGAATTTAGATGTTCTATCAAAAAATCCCTATATTCCATCCTAAGATGATACAACTTCTTTCGAAGAAATGAATTTTTTACCAGTGAATTTGATTGATACAAATTCCCTAACTTATCCCATAGTCCCTTGGCTGTAGATTCTCCTGAGACATTCAAAAACATTGAATCTTCTAGGAAGAGTTGAATAATACTCCTTTCTCTTCTGTCCAATTTCTCCCAATCCTCCTTTGACATACCAGTAGGTGGTGTACTAGTAGGTTGTGTACTAGTAGACTGTGTGCTAGTAGACTGCATACCAGTAGGCTGTGTACCAGGATCCACAACGGTCCATTGTTCTTTGTCTACAAGAAGGTCCTCAATCTTGAGCTTCCATAGCTCAAAGTTTTTACCATTGAACTTCTCTATCTCAATTCTATAAGAGCTCTCCATTCCTCTTTCTACACTCGAATCACCACTGCAAAAGCTCCCACTGAACCTAGGTTTATCACAGATCCAAGATAAACTTGATCTATCAAGACCGAGCCAAACCCTCAGCAACAAAGGCGTCCCCCTGAAGCCAAAAACGAGCTCTAATACCACATGTAAGTTTTAAACTTGTGAAGTAAATCAATGCATACAGATTCTTAAGAAAAACATAAATTAATCAATGGCTCATACACATAGTACACAAAGATTTATGATGGAAATCGTTAACCGGGAGAAAACCAACCTTCCTTGGTTCCGCATCTTTCAACTATTCATTGTATTAATTTCACCATTCACCATACACTATATACAATGTTTTAGGTATTCTGTAGCTACCAAAACCCTAATCCTTTAATCCATATTAATTTAGAAAACTGCTAAAAATAACAAAATCCACTAAAATAGCAAAAATCGCCCAAACGTAGTTGTCGAATCTGACGCGCCCACACACACCCATGAAAATAATATAACACGTACCCAACACAATTTTCATGGAATAAATGATAACACACTATGAGGATATAAGGAGCAATACCTTCTTTAGCCAATTGATAAATCTGAAGCAAAAGGGTTCAGTTGTAGAGCACATTGAGAACTTCCAAAGATTGAATATAAAGGTAATAGATATTATAGATGAGCACTTGATTGATGTATTCATAGGAACTTTAAAGGATAACATTCAACATGAGGTTCTCCTTTGGGAACCCAAATCATTGGAGAATGCATTCAGGGTGGCGAGAAATGTTGAAAGTAAAAATATGGCTATGGATACTAGAAGGGCCATTCCTAACATCTATTGAGAGAATAATGTTCCTTCTTCTGAAAAACCTCAACCTACAAGGTTGACTCCTCAACAATTGGAGGAAAGAAAAGGAAAAGGTTCATTATTTAATTGTGACATCAAGTACAGTAAGGGACATAAGTGTGGTGAGAAGAAATTATTCTACATAGATTGTGAAGAGGAAGAATAATAAGAATAAGAACAAGAACCATCTCAAGATGAAAATGTAGAAGAGTTTTCTTCTGAAGAGTTGACTCCCATGATATCATGTAATGCATTGGCTGGAATTAAAACTTCTAAAACCCTCGATATCGAAGGATATATCAAAAAGAAAAAGGTAATAGTCCTAATTGATTGTGGTAGTACTCATAATTTCATTCACTATAAATTAGCCAAAGCTCTCAATTGCTTTATATATACAACACCAAAGTTTCGAGTAATGATTGTAGATGGAGGAACTATCAATTTCTTAGGAAAATGCAATAAGATCAAACTTAATATGGGGGAATATGTAATGAATAGTCCAATGATTTCTATACCCATGGGTGGTGTTGATGTCGTACTAGGAGTCCAATGGTTACAATCATTGGGAACATTGGCTTTTAATTTTCAAGATCTTTTCATGAAATTTTCATTGGAAGGAAAATAAATTGATTTAAGGGGTATCACAGGGAAACCCATTGTTATCAGAAAAATCGGTAAGTATGGACACAAACAGATCTCCCTAGTTTCACCCCGAAACTAGAACAAAACAAGACAAAATAAAAAACGTTCCCTAAGTTTTAATTATCAAACATACTAACTAACAAGAGATAAATGATATACCTTTTAAATGCCATTTTTCCTCGCTAGTTTCATCCTCTCTCCATTCCAAGTCTTATGGGATACTAAACCTATAAACATACATAAGACAACGAAGTGAAAGAAACAATGTATACTCAACAAAACCTATGTATGTGATCAAGGAGTCATACAATAAAATAAGAACAATTTTATGGGAAAGAAATATATCGCTGTATTAGAAATATGAAAAGGAGAATACAACTGATGCCTTGATGTTGTAGGGTCCCTTCCAACAGTTCCTTGCTTCCCACACACTTCTGCTCCACAAATTCTAAGGCTGTAGATTCGAAAGTCACTCACAATCTCAACTTGGAAAAGTGAAAATCAAAGTCAACATAGGTCCAAACACTCCAAACTCTTGTCTAGAATAATATATCAAAATATCTTCACACCAACTAACCAAGCTCAAAAACTCAAGAAATCAATAATTAAAGAACTCTAATCTCCAAGTTAGCTTAGCAAGCTCCAAAAACTAGCTTTCCCCATGAGAACTCCTCTCCTTTTATAAGCTAACAAGGATAGGGTGAGGAGGTTAGGATGATCCCACTAGAACATGGATGTGACTCAGATCCAAACCGATGGGAGTCCACCTCACCCTCGAAGCTTATATTTTAGAAACGTTGAGAAGATGCTCTTTTTCTTCGTAAAAAAAATCATTGCACCCTTAATACTGCACAAACCATGACAATGTCACAGGACACTATGGTGCAACTCGTGTCAATACAAAATCATCACACCCTTAACATTGAGCAAGGTGAGCTGATTCATTTTTTTAAGGTTTTTACAAAGGAAAATATAATTTTCATCTTTCTGGGAAAATGTGTCTTCATTCTTCTTTAGAGATTCAAGCCACTGATCCTTCTAAAGAGAAAGGATAGGTGTACATCATTAATGGTTATAGGGGTGACGAAAATAATGTGTAACACCCAGTAAGGTGATAAGCTCTAATGGCATGACACAATTATTGAAAAAGAGGCATCATGGTGTAATTGTACAACTATGCTCACTAGATGTTCAAACATATAATCCATCTATTCCCCTAGATATCCAAGGGATCATTGATAAGCATTCCAAAGTATTTTAAGATATTCCCAAAGGTCTTCCACCCACTCAAAATCATGATCATGATATTCACCTAATTCCTCAGAGTGTTCCTCCTAACATCATGCCTTATAGATACCCTTATGCCCAGAAGAGTGAAATTGAGCGTATGGTTGAAGAAATGTTAGAGGATGGAATTATTAGACCTAGCCAAAGTTGTTACTCTGCACCGGTGGTAATGGTACTCAATAAAAAGGGCTCATGGAATATGTGTCTAGATTATAGAGATCTCGACACGATCACTATGAAAGAAAAGTTTCCCATTCCCATCATTGATGAATTGTTAGATGAATTACATGGATCATTCTATTTCATAAAGTTGGAACTCTGTTCATGGTATCATCAGATTAGAATGAAGGAAGCAGATATCCCAAAAACAACATTCTGAACTCATGAAGGCCATTATGAATTTTTGGTCATGCCTTTTGGCCTTATTAATGCACCTTCCACATTCCAAGGGTTGATGAATTCCATTTTCAATCCCTTCCTTCGAAATTTTTTGTTAGTATTTTTGGATGATATACTAATCTATAGAAATTCTTGGGAGGATCATGTGTGACATGTTGACAAGGTGCTACAACTATTAAATTAGAAACAACTATATGCCAAACCATCCAAATGTTTCTTTGGAGTGAAGGAGGTAGAGTATTTTTGTCATATTGTATCTCATGAAGGTTTCAAGGTAGACCCTAACAATATTAAGACCATGATGGACTGGCTGATTCCCAAAACATTGAAGAATCTTAAAGGATTTTTTGGTTTGACGGGTTACTACTGCAAGTTTGTTCGGAACTATGGAAGAATAAGAACAACTTTAATGACATTAACTAAGAAGGATTCATTTTCATGGACTCCAGAGGCAACTCAAGATTTTGAACAACTTAAAGAGGTGATGTGAAAAGCTCCTGTCTTGACCACACCAGAATTCATAAAAACCTTTATTGTGGAATGCGATGCCTTGAGAAATGGCATTGGTGCTGTTCTAATGCAAGAAGGAAGGCCCCTTGATTTTGAAAGTTGACCACTCAATAGAAAGGACTTACACAAACCCATTTATGAGAAGGAAATGATGGAAATAATACATGCATTGAAGAAACGGTGCCCTTACCTAATAGGTAGGCACTTCAAGGTCAAAACAGATCATGATAGTCTTAAATATTTCTTGGAACAAAGACTATCTTCAAAAGAAAAACAAAAATGGGTGACCAAGATGTTGAGTTATGATTTGAAATCATATATAAAAAAGGGAAGAAAAATGTTGTGGTAGATGCACTCTCAAGAAAGGGTGAAGATGTTGAGGCCTTTCTCTGTGCTATCTCGATCATCCAACCTGATTGGATAATAGAAGCGAGGGATGAATAGAAGAATGACGAAAATGTGTGGACTCTCATTCAAAGGTTGCAATAGGATTCCAGTACATCATATACATTTACATGGAAAAATGATTCACTATGGTACAAACATCGCTTATATTTATGTAAGAACTCCCAACTCAAAAAAAATGTACTATTGGAATTGCAAACCTCTTTGGTAAGAGGACACCCAAGATTTTTGAAAATCTACCCTAGGGTCAAGAAAGATTTTTTTTGGGATGGCCTTAAAACTGATGTTTAAAGGTTTGTGGCATAATTTTTGGTTTTCCAACATAATAAGGTGGAAACAATTAAGACCTCAGGTATTTTACAACCATTATCCATCCCGAGTCAGTGTTGGGAGGAGGTTTCCATGGATTTCATCACAGGGTTACTGAAGTCTAAAGGAAAGATTTTCATCATGGTGATTGTTGATAGACTGACCAAGTATGCACACTTTTGTGCAGTCTCTCATCCATTCAAAGACAGTATAGTTTCCACCACATTCATGGAGACAATTCAAAAGCTACATGGAAACCTAAAGATTATTGTAAGTGACAAAGATCCCATCTTCATTGGACATTTTTGGAAATAATTATTTTCTTGTTTGGGTACTCAATTGGCTCATAGATCATCTTATCATCCTCAATCTGATGGAAAAATGGAGATAGTGAACAAATGTTTGGAAGGATACCTTCGTTTTTTTATCTATGATAAACAAACACAATGGTTCAAATGGTTACCCTTGGCACAATGGTGGTATAACACTTCCTTTCATACTGCAACAAAAATGACACCATTTATGGCACTCTATGGATACCATGCACCTTCCATCACTTCTTCTCTAAAAGAAAAATCTAAGGTTCAAGCAGTGGAATATCACATCGAGCATCAACAACAAGTTCTCCAACTCTTAAAAGACAACTTGACAATGGCACTGAATCACATGAAACAACAAGCATATTAGCATCACAGTGAAAGAAGTTTTGAAGTAGGGGATTGGGTATTTTTAAGACTACAACCATACAAACATATGTCCCTCAAACAAGATAAGAAGGATAATAAATTATCACCAAAGCACTATGCCCTTATAAGGTGTTGCAAAATATTGGTACTATGGCATACAAATTGGAGTTGCCCGCATATTCTTGAGTACACCCATTTTTCCATGTTTCATGCTTAAAGAAGTTTATATGTGAAAAGATCCTAGTTCAAACTATATTTCAAGAACTTGACGAGGAAGTAAAAATCATATTGGAGCCTGAAGCTATCATTGACACAAAAATTTTCCAGCTGAGGAATAGATCCATTTCAGAGTATCTCATTAACTAGAGGAAACTACCTGCTGAGGATTCCACTTGGGAAGATGAGTCTTTTATACAGAAGCATCCAAAATTACTCAAGCGTTGCAGACAACACTTGTCTGAAGGGGAGGGGCATGTTAAGCTCTAAATAGTGGCACATTTCCCCTTAATTAGGGCATATTACATTAGTAATGTTATTTTATTTATGTTGGCTTGGGTCCATTAGTTGTAATTGTACCTCCTAGTCTCCTATATATACCAAGGAGACATTTTCATTTGGAATCATCTTGTATTTGGAAATTTATGTGGTGTATAAGGAGGTTTCCCCCTTGAAGAGGATTATTATCTGAAATTTTCTCTTTTTCAAGGCGTTGAGTACTTATTCTGAGGTTTTTTTATTCTATTTTGATATTTGGTTCTTAATAGTAACTCTTTTGTACATCTTATTTTTTTAACAACATAATTAATATTAAAGTCCCAAGCCATTTAAGACTATCTATTCACAATTTTCAACATAGGACCATCTTAAGAAGATGGCAATTAATAATAAAAGACATAATCAAATTATCATAAACATAACCATATGATTCATATACTATTTCTAATTCAGAAGTTCATCCATGATAGTAGCTCATAAAGTTACCTGGAATCACGTAATTGGATGACTTGTTCTCTTCTCCAATAAGGATAAATATAGGGTTTAAGTTTGATGGCCTTAGGCTCATGAAATTAACACCTTATTCAATTATTATAATTTTTATTCCACATTCATTAAAAGCATAATAATCATGAGAAAATAATTCAACCTATAGGGTTTTTGTCTCATTTTCTACATGTACATGGTCATAAAGTTTGGCATAAAACCTAGACCATAATAATCAATTTTCTTTGGGTCTACACATGACATATCCCATCCAATTATAGATATGAATGCATCATAACAATATTTACACTCATCCATAATGATTACATAAACATTCTATGTGTTGCTTTACATGTTTTAAGGGGAATAGGGGATGAGCTCTTTTTTCGTTAAAGGAGGCCAATGATGGATTAATTCATGGAACCAAATAACTCATAATAGAGGTATACACTAAATTTAAACCATTAACAATAGATGTAACAACCTTTCATTCAAAACAAATATCATTCGACTAGGGTATGGGGGATTTAAACAACCCATTTTCCAATGAGGCAATTGAAAATAAATAAATGACCATAAACTCTTTAAAATTGATCATAAAACATCACTAACATCATTCTTGAATTCCATTTTTCATTTATTACATTTATTACTCCCTTAATCCCTCATTCCCACCTTTAGAACCCTAAAATTTGTCGTGAGAGTCCCAAATATGCACCTATAGGAAATTCTTGTGCCTATTCTAAGGATAAGTATCAACCAAAGGTTATGCTCATGGGTGTACTTAAGGAAATTAGTGAGCAAGCTACTATTTTTGTAACACACCCCAAACTCACTTCTGGGCATATGTCATGAAATCCAAACTCTACCACATTTTGAATTTTTTAAAATTATTTTATCCTCACCCATTAATTCTCTAATACCATAAATAATTATTACCAAGGGGTCCATGATACCAAATAAAAATTATGCTATGCATATGATAAAATTATGCAGGCCAAACAATAACATGCAAGACATGCATTCTAACTTATACATACATAATTATACATGAAAAATATTAATAAAGTTCTATATCAACAATTAAACTCATAAATGCATATTATACAGAGAAATAAAATAAAATATAAACATGGAACTTCTATTTTGTAAAAGAACCAACTGGTTGCATACCTCAGATGTTCCACCCAACCATAGACACTACTATTCTAATTCTCTCAACATCAGGTCACCCTCAAGCCAGGGCTATGACTCCACTAGATCAAAGGATCTCTCACTAGGAAAAATAAGGTCTCACAATTCACACAATCAAAGGCTAGGCCAAGGTGCCAAAATCCAACAACAATTCCAATCTATAGCCTCTCATTCCCCACATCCTACACAACCCAAGGAAATGTACCCCATTCTCTACATTGGAGTCCCTCACTCTATACCACTTCCCTTCCAGGGATTTAGCATAGGCTGACCAACAAATCTCAGAGATTTGTGGCTCCATGAATACAAAATGCTATAATGGAGTCTCTAGGCACTCTTTATGCCTCACACGCAAGGAAACCTATCCTAGACAATTCTCCCTCTAGGGCTCCAACCTTTCCCTAGGAAACACTAAGAGAATTGTTCACGTCCACCTAAGATTATTAGGTTCACATGGTAATAGGTTCACCATGGCTTCTCTAGCTCCAAACCACATGCAATGTTAATCATAATAATGGAATGACTTTCTCACTAAGTCCAAAGTTTATGTATGAATAGTTTAAACTTGAAAAGTGGCACATAAAGAACCCATTCCACTCACTTGGGAATTTGTCCCATATTTTTGGAACTTAGGATATATTCATAAAGAAATACTTATGCTTAGGAGTTAGGAATATTTAAATATATTTGGCTTATCACCCTAGCTTAATCCCTTTTCCTTAAGACCTAGCCCCCTTTCCCTCTCTTGGAGTCCTATCCACCCATACACTTTTGTTTGAATTTAATGTGTTGTATTTTATTAATATCATGAGTGTGATTACAATGTACAATGCAGACTCAATATCCTTTTAGTGTACAGGCTCTTTAACCTAATATCCCACAGACACTATAGCCCAAAACATACATACATAGGCACTCCAACCCAAAAACCATACTGGCTAACCAACCTATAAAGACATATGCACATATACACATTTACAACTTGGGGTTATTTCATTCCCCCCCCCCTTATTTATGCATTGTACTCAATGCATTATATACAAATGTACATTCATAATTCTTCAAAAAGATTAAAAAATATGTGGGCACTCCTCCCGCATGGTGTCCTCAAGCTCCCATGTAGCATCTCTAGGACTGTAGAAAGTCCACTAAACCTTTACCATTCCTATGGATTGATTCCAGATCACCTTGAACTTCCTATCCAATATGCACATTGGTTGGACCCAGAAGTCATACTTGTGCTCCACTTGGATCACAATCCAATCAATTACATGGTTAGGATCATGCACATACTTCTTAAGCAAATACACATGAAAAAAATCATGTATGAACATGGATGTACGTAGTGAAAGAATGTGTGCAACGAGACTAATCCTCTGCAATAATTAAAGAAACCCACAATAGCACGCTGTCGATTTCGAGAATCTTTCCAATTTTAGCGAACTTTTCTTAACCTTCACTTTCAAAAATACATGGTCAGCCACTCAAAATTCTTTGTGTGTTCTTCCTTTGTCTGCATAAATTTTCTTCTTGTTCTGTGTAGCATTCAATTTATACTTAATATTTGCCTTTTTTTCTTCCATTTTCTTGATCATTTAACGCCCAACAACTGTTCTGTTTGCTAGTTTGTCCCAACTCACTAACGTGTTACACTTTCTACGATAAAGTGCTTTAAATGGGTTCATCTTTAAGGATGTTTGGTATCCATTATTATATGAAAAATCCACCAAAAAAAGGTAGTCTTCCCACCTATATGGATTTTCCATTATATACATACTCAACATATTTTGAGTCACCTAATTGATCCCCTCTGTCTATCCACTTGTCTCTGGGTGATATGTTGTACTAAAATTCAGATTTGTCCCAAATCCCTTAAATAACCTTTTCCAAAATTTTGATGAAATTTGGGATCTCTATCAGATACAATTGACTTAGGCACATCATGTATCTTGGAAATTTATTTCATACAAATTTATGCAATGTTCGATGCCTTATGTGTTATCTTTACTAGAATAAAATGGGCAACCTTTGTTAATTTATCCACCACTACCATGATGGAATCATGTTGCTTCACTACTTTGGGTAGCTTGGTAATGAAATAAACTGTAACAACTCTTGGGTCCGTGATATGATTGATTTAATGACGTTAATTAGATCCTTTTTGGCCGAATATGTATATGCGTTTTCCCATTTTGAAGAGTTTTTGAAGAGCTTTTGTGTCAAATCGCTACGATTCATACCAAGTATGCGTGATTCATGTTTTGTGATGATTTTGAGTATAATTCAACATGTTTTTATGATTCCAAGAAAATAATTCGTGTTTTGTGTGTCACAAGGCAAAATCATCACAAAAACGCGAATTATTTTTAGGGCAAAATCATCTAATTGCTGTTTAGTTTTTCTCATTTAATTGTTAGGTAGTTTGCTTATTTTCATATGCTAAAATAGTATTTAAATTATGTTTTATGAATATTTCCTCTTTCGCAATTTGAATTGTTAGAATAGAATTAGTTCAGTTTATTTTCATGCAATTTCCTTTTCTAGATTTAGGTTGCAATTTCAATTCAAAGTTGATTATTGAATTTAGTTTTCAGTTATGAATCTTAGTACAAATTTGCTTAATTAGTATAGAATGCGATTGAATTTACTAGAATAGTGTTTTTTACTGTTGATGATTAATGCATGATTGAATAATCACATGGATATGCAGGATAGTTGATGTTGCTTCTATAATGGCTAAGTTCTCACTGGATTGTTTAATTCACACTTTTCACTTTTCTATAGAAGTCAATATCGAGTTTATCCCTCTTGAATTATCGTTAATTGTTAAGTGCCATTGTGATATTATAAGACACCAGAGACATAACCATCAACACTATGTTTGAGTTTTCTTGCTTTCATAGATAGTTTCCTTGCTTTTGTAGATTAGAGAATAGTCTTCTTGCTTTGGTAGATTAAAGAATAGTTTCTTATCACAGATTAAAGATTAGTTGTTAATTACTTTTATTGTCATAATTCTTTCAATTTAGTAGATTAAGATTTCCTTTCATAAATTAGAAGTAGTTGTGAAGTCTGATTTAAGAATAGAGTTCACTTACTTCTTAGCTTGATTAGTTGCTTATTGCGTAATCTTAATTAGTTTACTTGCTGTAGAAGTTATCATAGGTTAGTTAGTTATTTGCTTGCTTGTTTACTTGCTTTAATAAGGTAGTTGCTTGCTTGTCTATTTTTCTTTGATAGGGTAGTTTCCTACTTATTCACTTGCTTTTATAGGATAGTTGCTTATTGAATTTGAGTAGGTTAATTAAAGTAGTTTGCCATTGTTATTGCTTATTAGATAGTTTGCTTTATCTTATTTTCATGATTAAGTTAGTTTGATTTAAGTAGGGTTTTCATTTTCTTTCTTAGAACTATCCATCGATCCTTTGTTCAAAGGTTACTTAAGGTACATAGTTTAAGTTTCTTAGTAGGGTTTGATCATTAGTAGTCTTTGCCTAAGTAGATTAGCCCTTAGATAGCCCATTTCCTTGGTTAGAATATACTACCTCTAGCCTTTCTTCCTTGGCATATATAGTGATACAACTCTAAGTTTACTTACCCCGTGTTGACAATTTAATTGAGGGTTTTTAGTGTGTTTTTAGTGCATATAGAACACCGATCATTTTTGTCGCCGTTGCTGGGGAGTTGTCTCAAGGTAGGAATTAGATCATTTCTAAACCTTGGCATTAGATTGGTGGTGGGGGAACTTTAATATGAGAGGTAAGAACCTGTACATCTGCTATTGCAGGCTCCCCCAAACCCAGTGGCAGTTTTTCTTTTTGTTTGATTTCATGAACGGACCTAGAGACCCAAAAGGTAGATACATTAAATCTAAATCAGATCTTTCAACCAAGGTTCCTTCCGACCTTTTTGGGGGAAGGAACGTTCCACTGATAAATTCCACAGACCGATACCAAAAAATAGGAGCTAGATCAACCCAAAGAGATAAATTAGTCTCTAAAGAGACTAAGATAGGGAGCACTACAGAAAAAAAAATTGAAGCATCAATAATAGTGGAACAAGAGGCAAAACCACTCAAGCCTTTTGCATAACCAAACAATACAACCTTTGCTTTTACACCACCACCAAGAGATCCTAAGTTTGAAGACATAATAGACCCTGAACAGGTGAATATTTTGTTTGGTAGTTCAACCAACATAATTGTGTCTCAAATTGACAAAAAAACTTTGGCACCAATAATCTCAACCGGCTCGAGTAGAGTCCCAGACATCCAATCAGTAGGAAGACCTTTCCATCAAAGCGAAACCTTGTTTTCTTCAAAAATAAAACCACCTAGGTAATCTCTTTTTGGAAACCAAACTAGTATGGATGATCATGGGGATCACAACAATGTAAGACATGGGGAGGAAGAAGAGGACAGAAACCAAACTGAAACTACCTTGAAGTTTCCAATTTTGGACACCACCCCAAATGTTAATATGAAAAATATTCCTCTCTCAGCACTGCCCACCTTTTATGGTAAAAGAAATGAAGATCCAGATACCTTTCTATTTGAATTCGACATCTTGTGTAGGAGCTACAATTACTTACAAGATGCCCAAAAACTAATACTCTTTCCTACCACCCTCAAGGACTCTGCACTAAGATGGTTCATGGGGTTGGGAAAATCTAGTATTAGGTCCTGGGAAGCCATGGGAAATATATTTCTTAAAAAGTACCAAGACTATAGCAATACCAAATAATCTCGTAACGATATTTTCAAAATCCAACAATTAGAAGATGAGAATCTCGAGGACTATATGGAACGGTTTGCATACATGTCCCAGAAGTCAAAATACCATGACCTCCCAGAGGATGCACTTAGGGATATTTTCCTTAAGGGAATTTCATAAGAATACCTAGAGATTCTTAACCTGATGGCATCATGTGACATCTCTTATAAACCATTCGCCAAAATATGTGAAATGTGTAAGAATTACCCAAGGAGTAGAGCTAAAACAAGAAAGAATGTTCGGGACCCTTATAACATAAACTTAAAAGCAATTAGTTTAGGTGGTATCACGAGAGCAAAGATAGGGAACCTTTTAAAGAACTTCAAGAAAGATATATTAAGCACAATAGGCTCCTAGTTGGACACCCTAAAAATTAAAAATAAGCAGGAGGAGGAAAATGCAGCAATGAGCATATATTGCCCAAGATGCAGGAGGAAGCATTCGTCAAGGGAATGCCCATTAGATAAAATTTTAGTTTGTGGCTTCTGCACATAAGAGAATTCAACTAAAAAATGTCCATCATTTCCTAGTTTGTTAGATATCTATAGGAGCGGGTATCTTTGAGAATCCTCTTATTCACCTAGGAGTCCATGCCAGCCTAGGAACCAACCCACATACCTAGATCCACAATCCCAAGTTCCAACCTATTATCAACAAGAACAACAACAATGGAACTCACCAAGTTGCCAAAACTGGTCTGCAAAGTACCAACGTCCTTGGCTTCAAGGATGGAGAGGAGGGCATAACCAAGGAAACCCTCAAGCTCCACCTATCCCTATGTCCAACCATCCTTACCCTCAGCTTCCACCGAACACTCTACAACTTCTGCCAGGTTTTGTTCCACCACCTTTACCTCTTATTCTACAACAACAACCGCTACAATATCAGAATGCAAGCTCCCCGAGACAAACATTATTACTGACACAACCAGTGCCCAATCCCAATAATAGGCCCACTCAACCTCTTCATAATGTTGAGATGTAGGCCTTCCTGACATATGTTATTACTCCTGTTCTATTACAAAAGATTCAACTAAGATCAAGAAAAGCAGTGGATAGGAAGAGACCTTCAATAGTCATCCAGGAAGAATAAGAAGAAGAAACCATCAAACAAACTAGGGGTGACACTAGGTGGGAAGATGTTATTATTCCTAAGGACCAAGAACCCAAGCTTCCCCAAAATGAACCTTCACAAATTATGAAGGCCCCTCCTTATCCATAAAGATTAGTAATCAAGAAACCTACCACCCGATCGGAACTTGACATCTTGAATGAATTGAATAATATTTGTGTCAAGATTCCCTTACTTCAAGCTATCAAGGACATTCCAATCTATAGTAAGGTAGTCAAAGAATTGTGTATTAAGAAGCCAGGTAGGAAGCAGAAGGACTCTCCTACAATACATTTGATAGGAGAACTTTCTGAATACATATCAGAGTAGCCAAAGCTAGAAAAATATGGGAACCCAAGAAACCCCATAGTGACCATAACCATTAATGAGGTCTCCATTGGAAACACTCTCATAGACCTAGGGGAAACCATCAATGTTATGATTGATACTACCTTGGAGAAATTACAGTTACAACCTCTTCGTAGACCTACCCCAACCATTTTGGAATTAGGAGATAAAACTAGGGTTATACCTGAAGGAATTCTGAATGACATCGTAGTTAATTTAGCCTCATAGGAGTACCCAGTATAATTTATGGCCATCCACTCAAAGGATCCTACCAAAGGCCATCCCGTCATCTTGGGAAGACCTTGGTTAGCCACAACCAATGAATTTATTAGCTGTAGAGAGGGAGAAATGGCCATCTCAAATGGACTTTATATCCAGAAACTCACCATATACCCTCCAGCCCAACCTATCATGGAGAATCTATGGTGGCTTGAATTTCCATACGAGAATGAGGAATGAGAAGAACCCATATTTCCAAGTGACTATGCATGGGAACTTCAGGAGCACACAATGGAAAATGTGCTAAACCAGTTCATTTATGCTATCACGTGTGTTGATTTTCCACAATATTTTCCCCAATTCAAGTACATGTTTGGGGAAGAATTTCAGGAGCAATTGGAACCATCCATTTTGTCTTTGACATCTTTTATCTTTTATATAGATGAGTCTGCCACATCTTATACCATGCCCTATGAGATTAGTCCAGGGAATTTTTTACATATAAACTCTGGGCTATATGCAGACCAACACAAATAGTTAGTAAGTATCCTTAAAGAAAAAACAGGAGAATTCACCTGGGAATACACTGACATGAAGGGTATACACCTTGACACGTGCATCCATCACATATATACCCAGGGGAAGGTAAAACCTGTTAGGCAACCCTAGAGAAGGATGAACCCAACACTCAAAGATATAGTAAAAGAGGAGATCCAAAAGTTATTAAATGTCAGATTTATTTATCCCATCTCTGACAGTAAGTGGGTATCCTCGCTTGTAGTGGTTCCAAATAAAGTGACCGGGAAATGGAGAATTTGTGTTGATTTCCGGGAACTCAACAAAGCCACTCTGAAGGATGACTTTCCTCTTCCTTTCATTGACCAAGTTTTGGATACCCTATCTGGAAATAAGTATTTCTCCTTTTTAGATGGGTACAATAGGTACAATCAAATCCTCATAGCACCCGAGGATCAGGACAAGACTACCTTTACTTGTCCTTGGGGCACCTATGCCTATAGGGTCTTACAATTTGGATTGTCTAATGCTCCTGCTACATTTCAATGAGCAATAATAGGGATATTTGTTGATATTATTCATGATTGTGTGGAGGTCTACATGGATGACTTCACAGTTTATGGAAACACTTACTAGTAATCCTTACATAACTTAGAAAAAGTCCTAATCAGATGCCAAGGAATGAACCTATCTCTAAGTCATGAAAAATGTAAAATGTTGTTAACTGAAGGAGTGGTTCTAGGACATAATGCTTCATTTGAAGGGATACAAGTCGATCCTACAAAGATTGATGTCATCGTCATACTTCCACCCCCCAAAACTTAGAAAGAGGTGAGAAGCTTTCTTGGAAATGCCGGATACTACCAACGGTTTATTGAAAATTTTACAAAGATTGTTGCACCCATGTTTGGATTGTTAATAAAGGATGTTGATTTTGTTTGGACTGAGCAGTGTCAAACTGCCTTTGAAGCCCTGAAAGCCAAGTTGGCAGTGGCACCAGTTCTTAGAGGGCCCAACTGGACTCTCCCATTTCACATATCTATTGATGCCTCCGACACCACAATAGGAGGAGTATTAGGGTAGAAAGAGGACCAACAGTCCTATGCCATTTATTTTGTAAGCAAGAACTTGTCCCCTACAAAGTTAAAATACACAGTTACTGAGAATGAATTCTTGGCAGTAGTTCATGCTATCAATACGTTTCGTCATTAAATTACAGGTTACAAAGTATTTGTACATACAGACCATTCCACCATTATATTTCTCATGAATAAACCCATAACTAATGGCTGAGTGACTAGGCGGCTCCTGCTATTGAAAGAGTTTAACATCACCGTTCTTGACCAACCTGGAAAGGAGAATTTAGTAGCTGATTTTATTTCATGAATAAAAAATGAGGATGATGATATTCATATAGATGATATTTTCCTAGATGAGCACCTTTTTTCCCTCTCTGTAAATACCCCATAGTTTGCGGATATGACAAAATATTTGGCTACTAGGAATTTATTGTTGGACATACCTACCGCACTTNNNNGGGGGGGGGGGGGGTGAATGAGTGTGGGGCTCTTTTTCCCAAAACTTCCCTCTTGCACTAAAACTCATCAATTAGCATTCAACATTTATTCATTACTCATTGCTGTCATTTATAACCAGTTAGATGTAGGCACATATCAACAACATATATCAACAATATATTATCAACAAGTCATCATCATAATGGACACAAAGAACACAAGATGTATGTACAATTTTCTTTTTATTACAGACTACAATCCTTGGGTTTATCAACAACAACTGAATAGAGTACAACTCTACAAGAGCACCGGCTCTATATGCAAGACTCAACTTACATCCTCAGCACCAACTGAGATGAGGCAACAATCCTCAATAGATATCAATCTGTCAACAGGTACGCGACCTATCAGTAGTGCAACCTGCGTGTGAATGTTCCCTAGCTCACTACAACCCGCGTGTGAACGCAACCAATGTATAATGCAACAAGTGTCTGCTTCTAAGAAACTAGGGTTTTTCTTTTCTTCATATTCTTAGAACCCTTCTGTCTTCCACTGTCCAAACTGACCCACATCTGGTCATAACACATCCAAGTTCTCCAATAGCTTGCTCATGCTCCACATCAAATCAATATGAATGCTATCTCAATCATGTATAAATAGCTAGTATACCATAGCAATCATGTCACTACTGAATCACAAGAGTGTTGCTCACTCCATCAACCAAATCAACCAAACT
>ML781059.1:308510-328411 GCA_009831015.1 Picea engelmannii
TCCACATCAAATCAATATGAATGCTATCTCAATCATGTATAAATAGCTAGTATACCATAGCAATCATGTCACTACTGAATCACAAGAGTGTTGCTCACTCCATCAACCAAATCAACCAAACTGAGCCACATCATAGAAGCCATGCCAAGAATTCCCTAAGCATTCACAACATGTCAAACAATAGCATTTATCAAGACAATAATGTAACCATACTAGTGTCTTAGTGATAGATCTTAGGCCATAGAATGCAGATATGGAACCTGCCTCATCATCCAAGAGCTTGGCACCAGCTCAACCACAAATCTCCATGAATTTATTCAGTCCATGCTCCCTGTACACAGTCAGCCCACGTGTACACGCACCCTATACATAGACAACCCACGTGGGCATCAGAAAATAGGGTTTTCTGTGACTCCGAGACTTTTTCTGTCAAGATCTCTAATATTGCCGAAACTTTGATGCACCCATGAGATCCTCCTCTCGCTCTCTTCCTCAGAATAGATCTTCAATCATGCTCAAGAGATCCACACCAATAGGATGCTCTCACAAGAAGTTCTCCATCAATACTCCAAAAGATATCACCAAGAAGCTCTCCATTGATCCACAAAGGATTCTAACCAAAAATGTACATTTTACAAGAGATCCTAGCTTCTTATTTATACTTTCATCTTCTAGGTCACTTAACCCATTTTTAGGTTACTTAACCCATTTCTAGGTCACTTAACCTATTTTCCTTATTTTTAGGGTTAACCACTTTCCATGAATAGAAAGTTCTCCAATACTTTATCATTTAAATATTCCTTCTTGATTTTGTCACTTTACTTTATCATTAAATAATCCATCTTGATTTTGTCACTTTACTTTATCATTTAAATAATGATTTCTTCTTTTCAAGCACTTTTACTTCTTTGACCTTTTGGGGCTTCAAGACTTCATATGGGGGTCCTCCAACTTCATAAGACCATAACTCTCAAACCGTGAGGAGTTATGTGACATTCCACATACCACTGGAAATGGCATGACAAGCACTATCCATCTAGGATAGTTTCACCAACAACTTCATTGATATTCATCTCATTATTCCACATACAAGCATGGGTCCTTCAACCATTCTTCTAGGATAACTCATTCCATAAAGCGTCTTCCCGTGAGGCCTTTCACCATAAGGGGACCACTTTGGAGTTCATCCATTTGTGCACCTTGTCAACCATGATAAGACACTAATGATTCATCTTTTCATCAATTGGTTTCCACTTGGACATATATCATTCTCATCAAGGGCATCATATCAATCAATTACTTGACATCAATCAAACCAAACCATTTACATCAATGACATATGATCCAACAATCTCCCAAATAATCAAACCATTGGCATCAATGACAAACCATTGGCATCAATGACAACATGATCCAACAGTTACCATGTCATTTGTCACCTCATGAAAAGTGTAAAATTATTACACAAAGTGCTAATTAATCTTGGGTTGGTCATGAAATTTTTTGCATAGGTCTTGATTTGATTATTCGTAGATGTGTCCGAGAGGATGAGGTACCATAAATACTACGAAGTTGTGATGATGGACCATGTGGTGGCCATTTTTCTGACAAACGTACAACATAAAGGTGTTACATTCATGTTACTATTCACCTAGCATTTTCAAAGATGCTGCCAAGTATGTGAGGAGTTGTGATAGTTGCCAAAGGAGAGGAAGACCCACGTCAGCTGACGAAATGCCCTTGCATGCCCAAGTTATGATAGAACCTTTTGAAAAATGTTCCCTTGACTTTGTAGGACCAATTTTGCCCATGTCCCATAAGAAGAACTATATTTTGGTTTGTATGGACTATGTCACCAAGTGGGTAGAGGCAAAAGCCTTATTCAGGGCTACAAAAAAATCTGTTGTTGAATTCATCTATGAAGACATCTTTACCCATTTTGGTGTCCCTCATGAAATTGTTACAGACCAAGGCACTCAATTCACTTCCAAGATGATGAAAGAGCTAACAGAGAAATATGGGATTAAACATTGTAAATATTCTCCATACCACCCACAGGCTAATGGTCAGGTAGAATCTACAAACAAAGTTTTGAAAGATATCTTAACCAAGACTATTCAATTACATCATCGAGATTGGGTTGATAGGCTTCCAGAGGCTTTGTGGGCATATCGGACCACCTGGAGAAACACCAATGGGCATACCCTATTATGAGCTAGTGTACAGAAAAGAAGTACTTCTACCAATAGAATTCCAAGTAAGGACCTTCCGTATTGCCGCAAAATTGGGATTAAACTTAGATGAGGCTTAGAAACAATGAGGCCTACAATTGAATGAGTTGGATGAGATCAAGAAAGATGCCATCCAATGAACAATGTTAGTCCAAAACTAGAGGAGCAAGTGGCATGAAAAGTTTATTAAGAAGAAACACTTCCAACCTGGTGATTGGGCTTTGTTGTTTGATTCTCGATTTAAAACCTTCAAATGCAAACTCACTACCCGGTGGTTGGGTCCTTACGAGGTAGTCACTGCATATGACAATGGAGTTGTGAAAATCAAAACAATTGACGATGGACAAGTCTCCTTTGTAGTAAATGGACACCGACTCAAATTTTATCATAAGCTCATTTCCAAAGAAGACTTCCTACAAGCCATGTCATCTCACAAGGCATTGGTCTTAGTAGATGGGGAAGTCCCCCCTTGTTCTTGAATGTTTTATGATTTTTCTACTGTACATATGTAAATAGTTTTTGAATTTTATTAATAAGAAATTCTAGAGATCTCTGTATGTATTTATTTAACCAGGAGTAGGCAGTTCAAGGAAATATAAAAGAAGGATTTTTTTTCTTCAAAACACTGTTACACTTTAACCTTGTTTTCTGCTAAGCATCAAATGAATATTGACTTGCTGTAATTAGCCATATTTTTGCAAAAAAAATTTCATCTTCTCTTTTTCTTAAGGCATTTAAAAAAAAAGTAGTTGCTCTTGAAAATATCCACCAGTATATAAGGAAGTGATACCATAACCATCAATCTTAGAGGTCTCTCATATAGTTTTCCCAAGAAACCTGAGTAAGTGAGTAAAGTATCTTTATTAAAAAGTAATAAGGAGGTATGATTAGCATTTAGTCATGGAAACATCACAATAACTTACAAAATAAGAAAGTGAGTTGAGCCTAGAGATGCCTTTATGTTCCTTCTCAATGGTACCATCCACTACACACTAAATAACTTGAGTATATCATATCTTTAGATAGGCCACGTCCGCTTAAGTACCCCTTACATTAGGACAATCACTAATGAATATAACATAAAGTCATCCTCTAACATAAATACCATCCCAATTTAAAAAAAAGAGAAAAAAGTTGTTTTCATAGCTGTCCCTCCATCTTCTTGCATAAAGAAATATTATACTAAAATCTTAAAATATGGAGGGCCAGTCTCTGAGGGTGTAAGAGGCTAACCCACTGGGATACTGAACAAGTTTGCTGGCAGTGGGTACCGGCCTGTGGTATGACTAGGTAAACCCACCGGAGTACTGAGCAAGTTTGCTGGCATCGGGGCATTCTACCTAGCGAGGATGGTAATCTGACAAAAATAAATAATAAATTTAAACTTGTCCTGATGTACGACATTACTTGTAGACAAAGCTAACATGAAGTATGTATGGTTAAGTTAATGTTAATGAACTCCATAAATTTTCCATTGGCAACTAACTTTGAGACTATCTTAAAAATCTCTTGCCTACCTCTTATTATCTATATATAGAATCTCTTATCCTATAGGTGGGGCCATGTTTTAACCGTCTCATCATACCAATCTGTGAAATTTATCTCTACACTTAACAAGCTATAAATCTTAAGCTATTAGGAGAACTGACTGGTTTCCTATATTTTTGATTGTGAGGTGTCACAATACTTAGGTGTGGGGGAGGGGTTCATGAGTTGACAAATTAACAATGGCTAAAGAAGTACATCTTTGTAAAACTTCATGAGTATTGTTTTTATGATACAGGTTATTACATCAACAGTCATTTTATTTTTGAAATGCTAAATCCCTGTGTGTTATAAATTGTTGTACATGTCCTTAGCAAACCACTCATTTGGTTTATTTTTCGTTATAGGATTTTCATTTTAGGATTGAAATTACATGCCTTATGCGAGTGGATTCAATAATCATGGTGGAAAAATCAATAATAATAGAACACTCTGCCTCTTCTCTTAATCACTATGACTATCAAAACCATTCCAAGATTGCAGACTATCCATTACAAGAGGTAACAATGCATTTAGCACAGAGGTACCATATGGAGTTCCGTATGAAGTGTTGTATGAGGTGCCATATGAAGTGCCGTATGAGGTGCCGAGCGAGTTTCCATATGAAAATATACACTAGTAACTTTCCACAATCTCAGGTAACTAGGAATCAATGACATTTAATTGATTTAGTTTATGGCAATCAATACTGAAGATGAAAACCTTAGATATTTTCATGATCAAATGTCCAGGTCAAAAGACTTGGACATTGATCTAACTTCGTAGCATTAAGATTGCCCCAAAAATGAGCCTTCAAATTTCAATTTGCTCACACATGGCAACTCGTGCACGCATGTGTGCAACCAATTCCACCCTAGGCGCATTCAAAAACAAGATTGGGTTATCCTATTATTCCAATTCACCTCTGCCATTTGCATTTGCCCCTATTTTAAAATGCACTCAGTCTCTGTTTATTTGTCCCTCTGTTCAAATTGCGCTCAGCCTCTGTTCAAATTGTGCCATTCCTTGGCCCGATCGCACCCTCTCTTGGTGAATTTTTCCTCTATTCATTTATTCACACCATCATAATGCCCAAATGATATGAACTGTCTTCCTACGCAGACCTCTTCGCCATCCCTAATTTTGCATAGTGCAGGGAGGTGTTTTTGCTCGCAGGCTGGGGGCCATTTTTATCCCACTTGCAGGGCCACAACGATGGCATCTCAATGAAATTTTCTCTCAGTTTTTATGGGAAGACAATGTGTGTGAGGTCTCTCACCTTTGGGGTCTCAGAGGAATCCATAGTTGTAGCCACGAAGCTTCCAAGAGTGGTAGATAGATGGTTTAAAAACCACTAGCTCCTGTGCTCAAGCTATAACAGGGTTTTTAAACCAAAATTCCAGAACATCTCTGGAGCTAAAGGATACTCCAAGGAGTGGATAAAAGAGGAGCTGATCAACCCTCTCATAGTCATCACCAGGTTAATCACATGTGAAGGTAGATAGTCCACCTTTAAAGCCTATCATTTTAGATTGTTAGCCCACTTTCAGTTCAATAAACCATTGAATTTTCCCTTCTACTTTTTAAAGAGCTTGGAGAAGATGTCCTCTCAAGTGAGGAAGAATGTAACCAACCCCCACAACAACCTCTTTCACCATGGCCTGATCAAACTCCTTGTTTTAGCCGAATTAGAAAAATAAGGGAAAACTTGGGATGCATTAATTTATTAATTTGTAAACCCTCACTTGACAATCAAGACTAGAAAAAAGACATTGGATCTAAGGAATATTTCTCCATCCAAACCCCACTCTCCAAGGACTACAAACCCTCCTACAAAAGCCATTTCTTTACTGGAAAAAAAACCCAAGAAGCTTGTTGAAACCCCTGCAGCCTCATCGGGAAAAAAGACCAAGAAGCCTATTGTTAACCCCCCAATGCCTTCAATATCTCTTGATCCTACACCCAAAAATCTCCAAGAAGTAATTCAACAAGACTTTTCTACAGTTCCCACAAATAGGAGAGGAGCTAATCGATGTCATAGAGGATTTATTTGAAAGAGTACCCTCAATCCAAGAGGAAAACATTATGCAAAACCCCTGACTACTTCAGACCCTATCCTAGTGTCCTCCGATCTTGAAATCCCTCACAAAAGACTTAGGGAAATGTATGCAGATGAGTTGGAGCCTCATAGGAAGACAAAATCTGAACCAACTTCTCCTCATCAACCCCTTATTACTCCTACCTCACAGATGCCTACCCTAGATCCTAAGAATGACAAACACTCTACATCTTTCAAAGGATCTAAGCCTTCCTCTGAGACAACTGATCCTGCTCCATCCATTGAAAAGCTACAAAAAGAGAAATTTCAGTTGCTGCAATAGTTGGAAGATAGGAATACTATGGACACACATATTCACCATGATAATGAAGTCCTCCAAGAAAAGGTGAATTACCTTCAAAGGTTGGTTGATGAGATGACCAAATCCAACCACAACCTCAGGGCACAATTAAAGCAACACAAGAGGCACAAGACCAAATCTTCACGGCAAGAAGGAGAAGCTTCTAAAGCTAATCCTCCTCAGCAATCTTATTCATGAGGGGAAATTTCTTTTTGTTTGCAGTGGGACCTGCACGATCTTAGGTGTGGGGGTAATGTTGGGCCTGTGATATGATTGATTTAATGATGTTAATTAGATCCTTTTTGGCCAAATATGTATATGCGTTTTCCTGTTTTGAAGAGTTTTTGAAGAGATTTTGTGTCAAATCGCTATGATTCATACCAGGTATGCATGATTCATGTTTTGTGATGATTTTGAGTACAATCCAACATGTTTTTATGATTCCAGGAAACTAATTCACGTTTTGTGTGTCATAGGGAAAAATCACAGCTTGTTTTTTCATCCGGCACTCTGTCCGGTACTCCATCAGGCACTAAGTCCGATACTCCACCTGACACTTTGTCTGACACTCTATCCTGCAAAAAAACCATGGGCGATTTGGTGGTTAGCATATCGATGACTAGCGATGGGTGAATCCGAAACATGGGTTTTTCTTGTGCTCATGGCCTCCAGCTACCGAGCTTCTGACAACTCGATTTGGGTTGTTATGCTGGGTGATTATTGGCTTGCCTTATTTCTAGAAGCCACCAACAGTTAAGGCATATTAAATGTGATTTTTTGTTTTTAGAGAAGGTCTACCCTTCCAATGGTTGACCTCTCAACTTGTAAACTTATAAATACCACCTCAGTGGTCAGACAGATAGAGTTAGAGAGAAAAATACAATTCTGCTCTCTTTTTCTATTTTCATATACATTTTGCTAAAAATTTGTAAAGACTGCATTTTTTATTTTAATGGTGAATTCATGTTGTTAAGCTCGTGGTCCATCTTTGAAGATTAGCCACGACTTGTTGGGGGGCCCACCAACAGTCTGGGTGAATATCCAATTAGTTTTCTTATGCATTGATTAGTGTAGTTGTCATTTTATTCATTTCCTGTACATGAGTTTTTTCATTATGCTTCTTTACTATATAACTTGTTGTTTATAATTTAATTAGTTTAGTTCACTTTTGCAGGTTATTATGGAGGCTATTGTTAATATGCAATGATCTATTAGTTGATAGGAGACGAGCTTGCAATATTAGATACTAACCCTGTGTGTAATTAAATGATAGATTATATTTTCTTTATGCTGAAACAGAGTTTAAAACAAAGTTTAAAACATAGTTAGAACATAGTTTTTAGTTCATGGTTTCTTTGGCAAGTTTCAGTGGATGGATAGTTGTTAGTTTGCTTATCTAATTGCTGTTTAGTTTTTCTCATTTATTTGTTAGTTAGTTTTCTTATTTTCATATGCTAAAATAGTATTTAATTTATGTTTTATGAATATTTTCTCTTTTGCAATTTGAATTGTTAGAATAGAATTAGTTCAGTTTATTTTCATGCAATTTCCTTTTCTAGATTTAGGTTGCAATTTCAATTCAAAGTTGATTATTGAATTTAGTCTTCAGTTATGAATCTTAGTATGAATTTTCTTAATTAGTATAGAATGCGATTGAATTTACTAGAATAATGTTTTTTTACTGTTGATGATTAATGCATGATTGAATAATCACATGGATATGCAGGATGGTTGACATTGCTTCTATAATGGCTAAGTTCTCACTAGATTGTCTAATTCACACTTTTCACTTTTCTATCGAAGTAAATATCGAGTTTATCCCTCTTGAATTATCGTTAATTGTTAAGTGCCATCATGACATTATAAGACACCGGAGACATAACCATCAACACTATGTTTGAGTTTTCTTGCTTTCATAGATAGTTTCCTTGCTTTTGTAGATTACATAATAGTCTTCTTGCTTTGGTAGATTAAACAATAATTTCTTATCATAGATTAAATATTAGTTGTTAATTACTTTTGTTGTCATAATACTTTCAATTTAGTAGATTAAGCTTTCCTTTCGTAAATTAGAAGTAGTTGTGAAGTTTGATTTAAGAATAGAGTTCACTTACTTCTTAGCTTGATTAGTTGCTTATTGAGTAATCTTAATTAGTTTACTTGCTATAGAATTTATCATAGGTTAGTTAGTTGTTTGCTTGCTTGTTTACTTGCTTTAATAAGGTAGTTGGTTGCTTGTCTATTTTTCTTTGATAGGGTAGTTGCCTACTTATTCACTTACTTTTATAGGATAGTTTCTTATTGAATTTGAGTAGGTTAATTAAAGTACTTTGCTATTGTTATTGCTTATTATATAGTTTGTTTTTTTCTTATTTTCATGATTAAGTTAGCTTTCTTTAAGTAGGGTTTTCATTTTCTTTCTTAGAACTATCCATCGATCCTTTGTTCAAAGGTTACTTAAGGTACATAGTTTAAGTTTATTAGTAGGGTTTGATAATTAGTAGTCTTTGCTTAAGTAGATTATCCCTTAGATAGCCCATTTCCTTAGTTAGACTATACTACCTCTAGCCTTTCTTCCTTGGCATATATAGTGCTACAACTCTAAGTTTACTTACCCCAGGTTGACAATTTAATTGAGGGTTTTTAGTGTGTTTTTAGTGCATATAGAACACCCATCAACAACTTCCAGTTTTCAATCGGGAATGGGAAATGGATGTAGAAATATATACATATGTATGTGCTCAACCTTTACCTTCTAACACTCCATGCATCTGGCCATGTAAGCAGACACATATTTCTTCATGTTTGGACAAAAATATTGGCCTTTTACAACTGCAATTATTTTCTGATATCGTGGGTGCCCAACATATGTCACATTATTCATTTCTCTCAGCACTATATTTTTCATATCCTATAATTTAGATACATATACCTTGCTCTTGTACATGAGGAATCCATCCTCTCTCATCTCATAATATTTAAATTTCTACTGAAAATTACCTTCCTTTAATATTTCTTTTGCTTGCAACTAATGTTGATTTGATTTTGCAGCTTCGAAAATTCTATCTTTTAAATATGAAATATGCATGATTATGGATGTAGCATGCATCCCATGCACCCTGCTACTGTGCGCATCAAACACTTTGTTCTCTTTTCATTTGACATGATTTATATCAAAGTCATACTCACTCAGGAATTCTAGACATCTTATTTGTCTAGAATTTAACATTGGCTATCCAAACAAATATTTCAGGCCACTATGGTCCATCCTCAGTTCAAATATTTTCCCCATGAGATAATGTCTCCACATTTTCAATGCATGAATAATAGTTTCCAAATCTAATTCATGTGTGTCATATTTCTTGTTACCTCCTCTCACCTAGGCGTAACTATAAGAGATCATGTCTCATGGCCCACAATGAAAACATTGACCCCGATGATGATGATGATGATGATGATGATTAGTATTCTTCATGTTGTCGCAGGCCATTTTGGAGCAAAGTTCGAGAAAATATTGATAAAAATAAGGATAAAAATAGAATAATATGGAAAGGAATGGTAATTAATGAAGGAAGTTAGAAAATGGACCAAAGAAGGAGCACACACTGGAAAACCTAGAAAAACAGCGCCAGGAAACTAGGAAAGTCAAAGAAAGGGATAAAGATGCAGATCAATGAGGAAAATGGTTGGATTTTGACCAGCCACAATCAAGAAGTTAGAAAGTGGACACACCTAATCCACCTAGGGTTAGTGGGTTAGGGTGTTGGCTATTTTTGTAATGGGTAATTAACCCATTTTTGTAATATAAATATATTGTGTGGGATAGCAGAGGGAGATGATGTTTTTGCATAGACAGAGAGAGGGAGTAATATTGAGATAGGAGATAGAGATATGATAAGAGAGACATAGATATGCATTGTAATTGGGGGTAAGGTCACAAGATGTGGAGCTTAGTGCGATCTTGTTAGCCTCAAATGTAATTGGTAAATCCCTATAGACTTTATGAAGAATAATAAAAGAGTGAAGACAATCAAATATTTTTGGACATATCTCGGGGGGTGAACCACGATAATTTTTTTGTCTTTGTGTGAAATGCTTGTCTTATTTCTTGCAATTGTTTATGATGAATGAATTAATCTATTAGAAGTAAAATGTCACACATAGTAGAGTGACATAATAGTTACTGTAGAATGAACCCTAATGAATGTATCTGATTACTCATTGATAGATCTAGTGATATGCTGATGTAATATAAAAATATATATAATATGTTTTGAGGTAGAAATAATGTCCCTCATCCCCCAAAAATCCTCCCTTCCAAGATTGCAGACATCTGGGTCCTTCAGTCACCCATAATCCTTCTAAGGTGAGACTGCATTGTGCACTTTGTGCACAGTGTTTCCGTTTATTATTCAGAAGGGATGATGGTTTGCAGGGTTTTGTTGGAAACCTGAAGTAGTACCTGAGTCATCCCAAGAAACCTCCAACAAATGGTTCCATTTCTAGCTAGAACCCATAAGAACATATTGGAAGGAACTTACTGAGAAGAACAATGAAGATAATGCAATATTAGAAGGGGGATATTCAGACCATGGAATCCAACTAAAAAAGATATTGAACGATGGTTGAAAACAAAAGAGCTCGAGTTTGCACAGAAATACAATAGAAAACCTAAGTATAAACCGCACCAATATTTGGAGAGGTATGTATTTGGAGAGGTATGTATTCACTGATCTTCATGAGTCATTTTTCTATGAATTTCCACATTTTCTATAGGAGTGGATACTAAGATTAAAATAAAATCACCCAACTAAGTGGATAAGACCAATAGAATGGACTACTAAAAATATTACGCATCTACAAAGAGTCAACAACAAATTCACACACACAATCGATTTCTAGATAGACAACATCATTGTAGGATTCATCACTGAGTTTACAGTCGATACTGAAAAATCATAAAGTGATGTAGAGAAATTTCTTTTGAAGGATCAAAGAGGAAGGTATATTAAATCACTTTATACATCAATTAAGGTTTTTCTGCAGTATAAAGGTGTGATGACAATGGAGTCTGATAACTAAACAATTATGCGCGCATGTGGATACTGGGGGAAACACTAATAATGATCTGAGACATGGATTAGGATATGGATAAAGGTAATAAGAAGGAAGTAATGGAACCCATTATGATGGATGAAGAAAATATCAAGGAAATAATGGATAAAGTGGGAATGATGCATAACGAAAGACCCTACCAATATAAGATTAATAGGAAAAATAAAGTAGTAGCCCAGAGGGAAGGATTGGAAAGCAATGAAGAAGAGGTAGAGGATCTCTATGCTACAACTAATATTTAGGAAATCCTACATGCCACATATGAGAGAAAAAATATAGGTCAAGGGTCCGACATAGAAGAAGGATCTCCATTCCATATCAGAATTAGTGTGGAACCCACAACCCCATGTGCGAATAAAACATCCGAAAAGAAAGAATAGTTTAGACAACCAACAAGTAGTAGTAGAAGGATTCCAGTAGGACAAGGGACCGATGGAAATTAAAGTGGAAGTATGAGTTCAACTAGCACTAGTAATTTATCTACACTGTGCGGAGGTGGTGGTACAACAAATTTTACAATGGAAGGAACAAATACGACTATTTGATTACCATAATTCCATCGAGAAGGGTTGGAGGACCCAGAGAAACATCTATTTATTTGTGAAAATATTTGGGAAGCTAAAAAGATCACAGATGAAGAAAAAAAGGTGGCTCAGCTTGCAATTACATTCAAAAACCGTGCACTAGACTGGTTTATTAGCCTAGGAGTGAATATTCCACAAGGAGCACCTACAACTATCACAAAGGTAAAGAAGGCACTAATCAATGAGTTCCAACGACTAAGTTTAGAATATCAATATATGAATTAGATGAGAGAAATCAAATAGAATCTAGGAGAGTCGGTTTGGGAAATCAATCAGAAGTTCAAGCGATTGTAAGGTAAGTTGAAATATCCTATAATATACATGCACATAAGCAACTATTCATAAATTCATTATTGCCACATTTTAAATACCCATTGAGGAAACATAAGTTCCAGACTCAAGATGAGGCTCTGCAAGTAGCCTTACAATTGGAACATAATTAGTATAAACATACATATCCAACTATAGAAGAGTTGAGAGAGGATCTCAATAATCTGACATTTAAGTTGAATAAGAACAAAGGCAAGGAAAAGAGGGAAGCTTCCTGGTGTACCTTATGTAGAACAAAATGACACCATAAAAATGAGTTTCCAACATTTGTGCAGTACTTGGCAGTAGGACTGCCAAATCCATTACCTATAGGAGGAGTATGGCGTGAAATATGTAAAACACATAGACATGATCCCTATTATTGTCCAATGATGCAAAAATACCAAACAATGCCTAAAAATACATTCTGCAATTTCTGCAAGTCGTTAGGACATGAGGATAAGGATTTTCAAACCTTGGAAATGATGAAGGAAATGAATTTAGATGATTATAGGATGCATGATGAGCCAATGATAGGAAAACTTGTGCAACTGTATAGTAGTGCACAACAATTTACAACACCACCTCAATATAATCAAGTACCACAATATAATACATCATGCACAAACTATCAAGGAAACAAATGAGGATTCAGAGGAGGAGAAAGCAGAAGAGGAAGACTTGGAAGAGGCAGAGGAAGAACAACATGCATGTACCGTTGTGCAAAAAATCATACTATAGAAGATTGTCCTATACTTTTGACAAAAATACAGGAAAAAAGGAACCAGAATAATCAAAATGTTCAATGGATTTCTACGAAAACTAGAGATGATGGGAAAATATCAATATAGTTACTCAAGGAAAAACTAAAACAAGATCAGATGTAGTAGATCAGAATTAAAACCAACACCAGTGGGTCAGAAAAAATACAACACCCCAACAACATTTTGATGCACGCAAGGAAAAAGAGACATTCAATCAGGATAGACATGAAATTTTGCAAGAGAATAGTGCCTCTACTTCAAATACATGGCCAGGACATGATGGCCCTATTAAAATATTGTGTAACTACAAATAATATTCTTATCCCCTTTTGTGGATAAAGTAAAAGATAAAATATATTTATTATTGATTATATCAATCCCCTTTTGTGGATTGATCCTGTTGGGTATTGTAAATGACCAAATCCCCTGTTGTGTATTGGTCAAACCCTAATTTTAATAGGCTAAATGAAAAGTTGGCCCAAAAATATATTAAAGTGGGTATAACCACCTAGAATGAGAAGTCAGCCCAGCCAGTGAAAAGACACCCCAGTTCAGCACTTGCAAGATTGTATAAATAAGAGAGGCTAACACCTCATTTGCACACACACTCAGCTCATTCATCTAGTGCACAAGTATTTAAGGAAGTTGCAATTACCAGTTGCCAAAAGAAGGAAGAGAGAGAGAGGCACATCCTTGGGAGAGGAATTTCTATGTTGTTTTGTTCATTGTCTTGGCATTGTATTGGCTATCTATATTGAGGAAGTTTTGCTGGGTTTTCTTCCCCATGAGGGTTTCCGAGGATAAATGTTGTGTACTCTTTTGATTGTGTTTCTCTCAGTGATCCTATCTATTCTATTGTTATCTAGTAAATTGAAAGTAACCCAATAATAGTAAAAACTTTAACATGGTATCAGAGCTAAGCTGAAGAGAGCATCTTTCACAGGAAAAAAAAAATGTCATTGTTGTTGTACATGCAAATTAGGGATTTTTATTGAAGAAGAATCTCAACCCCAAATCCATCTAGAAAGGTGCGCCCTACCTCAAGGAACATTTTGGCATCCTTAGCGCAACTTTTTAGTGGCTATATATCCCGGAAAGTGAAACCATAGTTTTCACAAATTAATAGAAGTACCAGAAAACCAGTGTATCAGAAGTACTAGAAGTGCCAGAGTACCAGAAGTAGTAGAAAACCAGAAGCACCAGTCCAGAAATCCGCAGATCAAGTTTGGAGGGGTAAAAGTTGGATTTTATGAAATCTAAACACACCAAGCTACTTGCCTCAGTCCAACACATTATTTAGCGAGTTTAGTTTTCAGATCTAAGAAATTTGATTTTTCTATTATTTCTATATCCCAAAGGGCTAGGGTTTCTTCTACAAGAAAGAATGGATACCAACATGAGGGTAGAAGACAGGCTGGAAGGATCTAGAAACTTTAGATCTTGGAAGCATAGGTTGCAGATGATTCTAGACAAGAAAGATATCCTAGAACATGTTACAGTGGGTGTACCAAAACCAGATGAAGAAGAGAAAAAGACCAAGCATAAGAATAATGAAAAGAAAGCAAAGAGAATCATGTCATATTCAGTAAAGGATCACTTGATCCCTCATATTTCCGAACTACAAACAACAAGGCAAATGTATGAAGAACTCAAGAGGTTATATGAAAGAAAAGATATTAGCCAGAATATTTCCTTAAGAAATCAACTTCGTAATATGAAGATGGAAAACTCAAAATCTGTCACATCCTATCTTATGAGAGTTTCTCAGATCAGAGATCAAATTGTAACTATTGGAGATATTATTAGTGACAAAGAGCTTGTAACCACAACCCTAAATGGGTTTCCAACATTTTCGATTCCTTTTTTACAAGGAGTGTGTGCAAGAAGCAAGTTACCTACGTTTGATAAGTTATGGGAAGATAGCACACATGAAGAATCTAGACTTGCAGACCAACATAAGAGATTAATTGTTGATGAAGAGGAAGCTCTTACAGCTCAAAAGAACAAAATAAGTTCCTTCAAGAAGAATAATAAAGAAGCTAACTCCGTAAGAGTTCCAGATAAGAAGAAATATGTTTCAAAGATCAGATGCTACAACTGTCAAAAGTTGGGACACTTTTTCGATGACTGTCCTCAAGGAAAAGGGAAAAGAATGTATCAAGCACATGTGGCAGAGGAAGAGGAATCTCCTCCCTCAAAGAATATTTAGAAGAAATTGAGGGTTATGTACTTTAAGTTGAAGATAGTTGATCTGAAGAAAGATAGCAAATGATGGAGTTTGTGGAGCCTCCCCACACAAAAACAAAAGATAAGTATTCATGTTTGTTTTTAGTATCTAGTTTACCTTATCATTACAAGTTAGATTTTTTCTGAGAATGTTAATTAACCTCGTTTTATTTCAGTGTCTATGCAGACTTATCAAAGAAAAGGATAAATAAAGAGATAAATCTAGACAACATGAGAAGGACATATGATATGGGGACAGTTAGTAAATACCAGACAATATCCAATATTTATATAGGAGTAGGAGGCTCCTAAAGATGCAAAACAAAAATGTTCAAGATGAAGAAAAAGATGGATACTTAGATATAGTGGATGAGATGTAGGTAACTACAAGTTGCTCCAGTACCGTTCTTATAGATGCAGAGGGAGCAGGTGATCTAGTATGAAGTCAGAAAGAAAGAAATGTTCGAACTCAAGAACGCACCCATGATATTACAGAAGAATAACTTCAAGGATGATGCTTAGAAGCTATTAGTTTGGTGCAAGAGGGAGCCATGTCTTCGAGTTCGAAATGGAGGATCATGATTTGATGCAGTTAGGAAAGTAGATGGATGGTTCCCAGTAGATGGGTAGCATGGTATTATACCATGGAAATATTTTGGACCACAAGATATTTTCAGATCCCATATCTATACCTTCGTAGAGAAGGAGAAAGAGAAAATAACTTCGTGGAGAAGGAAAGATAAATCCCATAGGTAGACCTTCATAGAGAAGGAAAAGAGAATAGACCTTCGTAGAGAAGGAAGAGACCTTCACAGAGAAGGGGAATGAGAAATTTTCCAAGTTTGGCCTTTGTCCAAGTGTTGAGTTTTGGATACTCTAGGGACATGCTAGAATACCCTCGTAGAGAGGGGTGTGACCACCCTCGTAGAGAGGAATATGGATGTTTCTCGAAGGGGTAGCAGGCAAATAATCTCCTCTGGCCAAGGATTGAGTAGCCTAGAGCACAAACCTTGACCATGTGGAATGGTTAGTTGGCTCTTGAGGTTTGTGTTGTGATCCTACGTGGATCATGGAAAGGGATTCTAGTCTTTCCTAGGATAGCATCTTAGCTTCTCTAATTCATGTGGGATGACTAGGAGTGAAGCTATGGTAGTATTCCTCCCCAGTGGATGGGTGAGATAAATGACTACAAGAAAAGGGAGAACATAAAAGGAATGGAAAAAATCATAGAATATCTTCGGTGTGAAGATAAGACATCTTCTGTGTGAAGATAAGATATCTTCTGTGTGAAGATAAGAAAGAAGTATCTTTTGCATGAAGACGAAATAAAGAAAGAGTATCTTCTGCGTGAAGATAAAGAGAACAAATCTTCTGATGATTTATAGATATGCCAGTCAGTGATAATGATGCATGATAACCAAGTGGATGCCTCTCATTATCCAATTAATTATGTTACCCAGTTGATAATGTTGATGATATTACCTAGTTGATGATGTTGCCTAGTTGATGATGACATCCAGTGACCTATCAAAAGATAAAGAATATCCTTCTTGTTAAGAGGGAGTGTTAAAATATTGTGTAACTGAAAAGAATATTCTTATCCCCTTTTGTGGATAAAGCAAAAGATAAAATATATTTATTATTGTATATATCAATCCCCTTTTCTGGATTGATCATGTCAGGTATTGTAAATGACCAAATCCCCTATTGCGCATTGGTCAAACCGTAATTGTAATAGGATAAATGAAAAGTGGCCCCATAATATATTAAAGTGGGTATAACCACCCATAATGAGAAGTTGACCCAGCCATAATATATTAAATTGGTTATAACCACCCAGGATGAGAAGTCGACCCAGCCAGTGAAAAGACACCCCAGTTCAGTGCCTGCTAGATGGCATAAATAAGAGAGGCTGACGCCTCATTTGTACACACACTCATCTCACTCATCTAGTGCACAAGTATTGAGGGACTCTGCAGTTACCAGTTGCTGGAAGAAGGAAGAGAGAGAGAGAGAGGCGCATCCTTGGGTGAGGAATTTCTGTGTTGTTTGGTTCATTGTCTTGGCATTGTATTAACTATCTATATTAAGGAATTTTTGTTGGGTTTTCTTCCCCATGAGGGTTTCCCAGGATAAATTTTGTGTACTCTTGTGATTGTGTCTCTCTCAGTTATCCTATCTATGTTCTTTTTATCTAGTAAATTGAAAGTAACCTAATAATAACAGAAACTTTAACAGGGCCAGTATATGATATGCCTCATCCATTTGATCATATCAACAGAGATCAGTCTTAAAAAAAGGTAAGTACTATAAGAAATTTTTTGGTTTCTTAAAGTTATTGAAAGATCAAACATCTCTGCAAGTATTATAGATTTGGATAGAAAAATGTAGTCCTGAAGAAAAGATAAAACTAGAACAAAAGATAGTAAATCATGTCCATAAGAAGACAAGAACAAATAGAAAGTTCAAATTAAATGAAAATATTGGAGACTTTAACATGGGTGAAATCATATTATATTTGGGATCTTAGGTAAATATTATTCCTAAGAAAACATGGGAATGCATGGGGGAACTGACACTGGCCTATTCACCTATTCAGTTGAAACTAGCAAACCAACAAAGAGTAATACCAATTGGTCGATTGAAAGGCATACTAGTGGATTTATATGGTGTGTTCACTATTGCAGACTTTCAGGTAATTGATATAGTGGATAATACTACACCTTATCCAACATTGTTGGGATTGGATTGGGTATTTGACAATCAAGCCATCATCAACTTGAAGACTCGGAAAATGATTTTTGAATTAGGAGAATATAGATTCATAGAACCATTAGATCCTTGAGAAGGTGAAAGTTATGTTGAACCAACTATAGATAAATTTATCATAGAAGAGATAAACCAATTCTATAGAACCACCGCGCGTGAGGAAGATTGCATTAACCCAACAATAGATGGAATGCTTAGCTAGAGAAGCATCAATTATTGTGATTCAAATTCTGACATAGGACTAAAGAATTGGCAACATTGCTTACATCATATATCTACCAGAAGATGTACATGAATGATGCACACACTAAGATGGATTGGATTAGAGGTAAGAGAACCTCCAAGTTTTTATGGTCAAAATGATTTGGAAGAATTATTAGAAAAGTTTGATTTAGAAGTTATGGAAATTCAAAGGTTATTAGTTTTATATATTGCCTTGAAAAAAACACCTGCACATTGGTGGGGTACTCACAAAGAAAATATCCAGGATTGTTATCAATGCAAAAGATTACTGTGCATCCGATTTGGCACAAAACATGAGAATACATATATGCAGAAATAAGATGGAAGAGGACAACCTAAAGAACATATAGACAATTGCATAATCCAATGGAGACTGGTACCACCAGAGGAATGGACACATCACTTCATCCATACATTACAAGGAATACCAAGAAATTAGTATACAAAATTGGAACTGCGCAGAGCAACTATAAATTGGGAAGATTTGCTGCAAAACTTTGTAATCACGTTTTCATTTGAGCATGATTATCCAATGATATATGTAGCACTATAGTTTATAAAATAAAATATCTTTGAAGAACCCTAAGTTTAAATTTTACCAGCTAATCAGAATCACAATCGACAAACAATCAGATAGTTGTTACATTATTACCACGTTGCAAAAGATGACTCGATTCAAATCCATCGCTCGAGAAATTTGTACTATGATTTTAATGAATTTGCACCTCCAAATGGTAAAACCTAACATAAAGGAAAACAAAAAAAACTGAGATATAGAAGAATAAATTATTTTCGTCATAATCAAATCCATCCCTCCCAAATTATTGTCATCATAATCAAATCCATCCTTGCCAAAAGTACCAATAAATTATTTTCATCATAAACAAACTCGTCCCTCCCAAAAGTTATACCTTTATTTTACTAGAGTCGTGCCTCCAAACGATAAATACTAACATAAAGGAGAAAAAACAAAATAGAGAAAGCATGGTCATGTTAATTAAAAAACAAAGAAAAACATCAAATAAAATGAATGCCAATGATTTTCTTAGCTCTGCACTTTCATAGTGCATTCTCTCCCACCTTCCTCTCACTCACTATCTCACTCTCTCTTCACCCCCCTCCCTCTCTCTCTCCCCCTCATTTTGTATCCCCCTTATCTCTTTATATTGCATATAACCCTCCCTCTCTTACTCATTATATCCCCCTCCATCTCTCTCCCCCAATCTCCCCCACTTCTCTCTTTTCCACCTTCCATCTCTGCCTATTTTCCTCTCACACACTCTCTTTCTACCCCCCCTATATGTCTCCCTCTCCCTCACTCTCACACACTCAATTTCTCTTTTTCTCTCCTGCTCTCACACTCTCACACTCTCACACACTCTCACTCTATTCCCCTTCTCTCCCTCTCTCTTCTCCTCCCTCCCACTATCTATCCTCTCTCTCCCCTACATCTACCCATCTCTCCCCCTCACTTTGTATCCCCCTCCCTCTCTATTTTCCACTCTACCCCCTTTCTCTCTTTACCTTTCTCTACCCCCTTCCTTCTCTCTCCCCCCTTCATTCCTCTCTCTCTATACCCCCTTATTGGTATCCCCCTCACACTCTCAAACACTCCCTCTCTCTCTCCCCCTCCATTCCACTATCTCTCCTTTCTCTCTCATAAATATACCCCTCTCTCCCCCTCACGTTATATTCCCCTCCCTATCTATCCCCCACTCTTCCCCCCTTTCTCTCTTT
>ML781059.1:328727-344956 GCA_009831015.1 Picea engelmannii
TTACCTCTATATCCACCTTCCTCTCAATATCTCTCTCTACCCCCCCTCTTGGTCTCCCTCTCCCTTCCTCTCACACTCTCAAACACTCCCTCTCTCTCCCCTTGCTTCTCTGTCTCTCTCTCTGTCTCTACCCCCCTCTTTTTCTCCCTCTTCCTCCTTCTCACACTCTCAAACACTCCCTCTCTTTCTTTCTCTCTCCCCCCACTAATACATTGTGAAATTTTTCTGATGATTTACCAATGCATGTTTGTCACCATAACGCCACAAGTACGACGGAGGAAACAATCATTTTTAGTCATGTCACCTTCATCATAATTACGACATTCAAGCCTGTGTCACAATACTAATGAAAGATTTCATCATAAGAGAAAATAACATGCCCTAATCAGTTCATCAAACTCACATCAATTGTCCATTGGAAGATAAAAAAAAGAGTGACAAAATTTTGATGAAAAAGTGACAAACCTTCGACGAAAAAGTAACAAAACTTCAACGAAAAATTGACAAACCTTCGACGAAAAAATGACGAGAAGATTGTATGTCCCAATTTTTGTGTTTGGGAGGAAAAATACATGTTAGTAGAACCTTCGACAAAAAATTCACAAACATTCGATGAAAAATTGACAAACCTTTGATGAAACATTGACAAACCTTCAACAAAAAATTGACAAACCTTGGACGAAAAATTGACAAACTTTCGACGAAAAAATGATGAGAAGGTTGTATGTCCGGCGTTTTTTCTGGGGAGGAAATAAGCCATGTTCATTGAACCATTGTCGAATGATTTCATCGATGGTATGAAGATTGGATATGTGTGTGTGTGTGTGTGTGTGTGTGTGTGTGTGTCTGACGAAAGGCCCGTAGGGGAGATAATTATGCTTTGACATGCAATTTTTATGATGCCCTCATTATTCCTGCACAATTATAGACATGAATTCTATGGATAACCATATCCATGCATGTTATCCACTCCTTATAAATTTCATAATTGGCATGTACTTTTTATCGAGAATTGGTGTAACTATCAAATGGTTTGTATGGACTACTTGGGAGCATAATGGACAAGCATTATGTATAATCAATTTCACAGCTAACCCCTACCCATCATAGATCCAGTAGTGTATACATGCCATTGGTAGAATTTTTTAGGGGTGGATAATGCTCACCTCCATGACTAGGACAAGCATTATCAACCCCTCATAAATTCCATCATTGGCATGTACACTTGCTAAGATTGAAATGGTTTGTACAAACTATCTGGAACAATGATGAGAAAACATTCTATATGATCCATTTCACAATTCCACCCATGCCCATCATGGTTTTAAGTAGTTCATATGTGTTAATGATTGTGTTTTATAGGGGTATATAATGCTCCCCTCCATGACAATGGTGGGAATTAGCCACCCCTTAGAAACACCATCATTTCCATGTACAACCTACTCGAAATCAATGAAACCATGAAATAGTTTGTATAAACTACCTATAATCATGAAAAACAAACATTATGTATAATGCATATCATATTTCCACACCTTCCATCATGGTTCTAGGATAATGTAGTCTAAGAGTGGATAATACTTATATTAAAAACTAATCCCTTCAATGACTTTGAATCATTAAAATAACACAAAATATGTATGTACACCTTAACTAGGCCTGACAATTAAAAAATTATATTTAATATTTCAATTGGTAATGATTGAGTTATGAATGAGGACAAGCCAAATGAAAATTGTATTATAACTTGCTGATTGAATGCTTCATATGCAAATAGAAATCAAAGTACCATGAAGCAATGGAGATGAACACAGAATAATATATAATTGTATATAATATATAATTATAAGAAATGAGTAATATACACACATATATAAATTGGTCATAAAAATATAAGGAACAAAGATATGACCCCTATCCATGTCAAATTGAAACCTTTATAAAGCTCAATGAACCTTGATTTAGTATTTGAGGGACAAAAAGATTATAAAAATGTATGAAATGTATATATAATACATATATGTGTGTACACACACACACATATGTATGTATGTATGTATGTATCCACACACACACACACACACACACACACACACACACACACACACACACACACACACACACAAGAGAAGTAAGCAATGACCAAGGAGAGATACTATATTATTAAAAGCAATGAAAACGACGATATAAATATACACACGAGTATAAATTGGTCATAAAAAAATAAGGAACAAAGATATGACCCCTAGCCCTATCAACTTGAAACCTTTATAAAGCTCAATGAACCTTGATTTAGTATTTGAGGGACCAAAAGATTATAAAAATGTATGGAAAAAGGACTCTTTAGTGCCATAGTACCATGTGGCATATTTTGGACCTACCACTTATATTATCATTCTCCATTGCTAATGTCATACATTCCATCTGGAAAATCATGATTGGTCCATGCATTTTGTAGGTAAACAATTCCAACTTCATCAATCTTCGGTGGAAGTTTTCTAGGTTTGTCATGTGTTCTTTTGATTCTATCTTCACTTAGTCAGCAATACTTTCTCTCTTGAATGTTTGTTATGTGGTAAGATCTAGTTCCTTTGAGTGGATCTCATGGTTCGTGAATTACCTGCAAGAGTCCTTTAGTCCACTTGACCTGCTTGTTGGATGCAAAATACTATAGAGAGAGGTTTTGAACTATTGTTGGGTATGTGGACTAGGTTATGCAATAGTCAAAGCATAAGGATTCCAATTAGCCTAGACTTCTAGAGTAAAAAAAATTATAAAGAAAATTTGGAGAAAGAGTTGAGCTCAAGGATTTTTTTATGTAAATTAGTAAACATATAACAAAGGAATATCTCCCTAGTTCAAGGAACCCAAAATATTACTAGGATTGACTGAAGCTTCATTTGAATTCCAAAAATGGAAGGACTTAGAGCAATTTTGACGAAAATATAGTTACTTTCCCTTTTCCACATATGTATGGATGCCACTTGTTAGATCATAGCCCATGGGGTACTAGCCACATTTTGCTTCGATCCTATTTTGTTGACATTATCATTTTCACATGGTATACTTTGATTGGTCCATGTACTTGATGAGTTAGTGTTTCTAATGTCATTGTAGTGATGTGATACTTTATGAATTTTCCACATGTTTATGCAATCTCTCTGCACTTTGGAAGTCAAAATTATTGCGCATATTTCCTATACACCTGAAACATTGTGATTAGTCATTCGTCTATAAGCATGGAATCATTGTGCCACATGGATCCTTAGAAGGGATTCCTAGTATAGACTACATCATATTATCTTTCACCACTCGAATTGTTATTCCTCCCATGAACCTGAAAACTTATTATATTTTCTACACTCCAAGGTTAGGTCTATGAGGGATGTTATACAATACATAAAACATAATATCTCACAATACTTTGGACATTTGGATGTGAAAAATAAATAAAACCAAATTGAATAGGAGTGTTTAGTTCATAAGGGAACTTATGAAATCCTATAAAACACAAAGTCTAAAATCCTCCTAAACTCTTGGACCTGATAAGGTTATCTACTTTGATTATAAAATGCTTGGAGTCTTAAAATGAACATAGACTAAGTGTTAAAACTAAAACCTCACCCCGTGCAAAACTACTAGCCATTCTTTCACTATACAACATACCTTATAGCATCATATCTTTTAATGATAACTCAAATACTTTAAGAACTAGGTCCAAATATACCATCAAGGCTCAAATAAAGAAGGTGTCCTATATATATCCAGGGGGATATATTTAGGAATATGCATTTCTAGTTTTAGAAAAGAGGTTGTCTTTGTGCCCAATTTAGCATGAGGTAACATTCGAAAAAAGGTGCTACTGTGTACTTATTTTGGCACTTGTATATGGTTGAGTAAGAGACAATATATAAATTATAATTTATTTAATTTGATGTTTGGATGAAATAAGGATAGACGATACTACTTTTGTGCTTTGAAGATGTGTGAAACAACATGTAAAGTCAGCATATGCTTAATGCCTAGCTTAGCCTTTCCTTGAGGACAAGCAAGCTTGGGTTTGGAGTATATTTTTAGCATCCCGATAATATTTTGATCAATATAGAAACACACTCCAATCATTACTTTGTAGGTTTCTTGAAGTCATATCATTCTTGAAGACACATATCTTATTCTGGGAAAGAGCACTGAATTTGGAATAATCTTCTGATTTGGAGCATCATCTTCAGTTATAAATATGGGAGTGAAAAACATTTGGTAAGAAAATAAATATGTAGTACCCAAACCATGCCATATTCCAGTTGTCAACTCTTCTGATGTGTTATAGCAAGATTTTCCTCACTGTAACATCTCACTCTTGCATGTATTGATAGAACTTATTCTTTGAGGACACTTGCTTGCAAGTGATCTCGATTATTATACTATTGGCCGTTTGATTATGATTACGAGGAATTATGGATACGATGATATGTTATTTTGTTGTATTGACATAGACAGGTGCTATTGAATAAGTTCTCCTGAGTATGCATGACTTTGGACCTCGAGGATGCAGAGGCATCGATGAAACCCCTTGGACTCTGGATCGAGTCAGGGAGTGGATTATTGGGTTGAATATTGTTGATGTGACATATGTACATATGATTAGATGTTATGATGATTGATTATTATTGTTGACATTATTCGTTGATGGATGCAGGCTGACGATATCTTGTCGACCAGACTCACATGTGGAGTAGAGGAATCATGCACGACAACTAGAGACTTTGAGGGAGAGGCGTGGGAGTAGCCCTGCCACAACCTACTAGCACTCCCGCCATGGCTCGAATTGTAGGTTAACGATTACCTAGTTCGAGAAGACCTATGATGTAGTGAGGGCAGACTGTGATAGTTTCTCGCAATGATTCTAAGGGGCATGCAATAAGCCAACGACCTTATTCCTTAGAGGCCCTTAGTCTCCCACAAGATCACCTGGAAGAGTATTGACTCCAGGGGTTTTTGACATCTACCAAAGTCATTCAAGAGGCGAGTGGCACCCTTGGAGAACGTAGTGCATCCTGAAGGGCACGTCGCGCAAGGAAACCGAAAAGAGGCAAGTGGCACCCTTGGAGCACGTAGTGCATCCTGAAGGGCACGTCATGCAATGAAAATGGAAAGAGGCGAGTGGCGCCCTTGGAGCATGTAGTGCGTCCTGAAGGGAATGTCATGATTTTAATTGGTAAGTGAATAAACTATTGTCCTTAAAATGAACAATGTGATAAGTAAGATTTAAAAACAATTTTTCCTAATAAAAATGTTGCCCAACCTAGTGAAATTAAAACCTAGGACTAAGTAGAACTTGTGGTTAATAATAATAATAATAATAATAATAATAATAATAATAATAATAATAAATAAACATGTAACAAGAATGGGGGTAAGAAATTGAAACTTATTTATTGAAGTCAAAATTATAATGGAGGACTAATTTTTAAAAAGGGGTAATGGTTTTTTTTATCTACATTTGCTAAATTAATTTTTAGTTAAAAAGAAAAGAGGGTAAATGGTTGTTTTATCTACACTTGCTAAATTATTTTTTAATTAAGAGGAAAATGGGTAAATGGTTGTTTTATCTACACTTGCTAAATTGATTTTTAGTTAAAAAGGAAAAATGAGGGAAACTTAAAAGAAATAGCAAACTTGAAGAAAAAGGGGAAACTCAAAGAAAAGGGGAAACGTAAAGAAAAAGATGAATGTCTAACTTAGTAGGGAATCTTGCCTTGGGAACTTTCCATTTATGAACTCAACTAGGAATTAAGTAAGGCGTAAGTCATTTAAGTTTTGTAAGGGAATATTGGGACACCAAGGAGCGTTTTTTGGAATTATTTTAGGTGGGTGAGGGAAATAGGAATATTTAATTAATTAATAAAATTGATTTTCTGGTGCAATTAGGGGATGGGTGACATGTGTATGGGAGAGGTTTTATCTAATTAAAATTAATGAAAAAGGAATTTAATGAGAATTTTGGAAACTAATTACTTAAAAACTCTATAAAAAGGATGGAGGAAGAGGAGTATGGATCTGATATTTTTGCATAACATTACACTGTTGAAATTTTACCTTGACTGAAATTTCTCTTGTGGGAGTTTGGATACCCAGCTCGGGTAACAAGTGGTAGCTCGATCTTGTAAGTCGAGCTGGGTGCTAGCAGTTCTCTGGTACTGTGTGCGTGGCCCATTTGCATCTCAGGGGGATTAGGGGGAAGAAGAGTACCCCTAGTGTTGGTTGGGAGGTATCGATGAGGTCACATTGGTTGGAAAGCGGGAGCTGGATGGAGCACGCTAGACAACAAATTCAGAGAATTCGTGTTTGGATCAGGTACGCCTGTCAAAGTTGTTAGTTGCAATAAAATTTAATTTACACATGTTATTTTTCTATGCTTGGTTGAAGATTTCATTTCCATGATCTTTCTTACACCTACTTTCCTATGGTAATTGTAATCCCCTTGCTCGTTGTATTTGAATTGGCTTCCCATGGTGAACCCAACCTCTGATTACAATGACTTCTCTACGTGTGTTTTTTATTGATTAATATGATGAAAAATTTGAGTCTTTATCTTCTGTCCCTGATCCCTTTAGTTATTAGTCCGCGTTTGAGCAATCGGCCAGGAGACGAATTGACGATCATCACTCCGGCGTTTGAAGACCTATAGATTCAAATGCCCTGCTTTCCTGTGCATGGATAATAAGTGAAGGATAAATTTTGCCTAGTCATCTATCCCTTACTTATCTCTACGTTTTTGTCTTGTGATTAATCCCTAATTCTTGTGCCTTCTTGTGAATGAGTATCTTTGAGTTTTGATTGATTCATGGTCAAATGATTGGTCCTTGCACCTTCTTGTGATTGAGTATCTCAGTGTTTTGGTTTGATTCATCTCTGATCGATTAGTCTCTGCGTTTGTTTGATTCATCTTTGCGATTTCTTGGCATTTTGTCTCTACGATTTCCTTCTTAGATAGATAATTACTTGGGACCTTACCCAACAATCACACCACCATTTTCTTGGCACATTACACATAATCTACACCATGAATTTCTGGGTGTATTACTCAGCTTTTACTCCATGAATTTAATGGCATAATGTGCAGTTTTGATTCCACGATTTTAATGGCATAAATCACCACTTTAATCAACGATTTACCCAATGCTTTGATTGGAAAGATCTCTACGTTTTTAATATGTTAATCTCAACATTCTAATATGGAATGACCACGTAAATGATTTCGTCTATCAATGCGATTTCTATTATCATATGTTCAAACAACGTTATCATTTTATACAAAAATATCGTATTTAACTTAGTTATAGAATTAGACAACGAATCATATCATTTTACACAACAATCTCGTATTTAACTTAGCCATAGAATTAGACAATGAATCATATCATTTTACACAACAATATTGTATTTAACTTAGCCATAGATTTAGACAGCGAATCATATCATTTTACACAACAATCTTGTATTTAAATTAGCCATAGATTTTAGATAGCAATATATTCAGCCATATATTTGGAATGCGTTATCTACGTTATTATATTGCTATGTTACCATGTAATTTCCAAACGATTTATTACTGCACTATTTGCATTATCATATGTGTGTGAATTTATATATCTGCGTTTTTTTTGGAGTTTTATTGAAAGACCTTTTCACTCCATGATTTTTGGGGTGATTTACCCAACTTTCACATAGAGTTTCCCATAATGTTTATGGTTAGACACCTATCTGTGATAGTCAATGATTTTATAGTTTCATCTATCAATAGTTTGGTTAATGTACAACAAATTTAATAGTTGCGTTGGTGACTGTGTAATATCTACATTTTTGTGACTGTATAATTGGTGTGTTGTAGTTGTTGTGCCGATAGTTGTATTGGACATCAATGTTATTGAATGTTATCATATTGATTTATTAGCATATGAGTTGCGATATGATTAGCCTCAAATGTAGTTGGCAAATCCCTATAGACTTTATGAAGAATAATAAAAGAGTGAAGAAAACCAAATCTTTGTAGACATAGCTCGAGGGGTGAACCACAATAATTTTTTTGTCTTTGTGTGGAATGCTTGTCTTATTTCTTGCAATTGTTTATGATGAATGAATTAATCTATTAGAAGTAAAATTTCATGCAGAATAGAGTGATAGAATAATTACTATAGAATGAACCCTAATGAATGTATCTAATTACTCATTGATAGATCTAGTGATATGCTGATGTAATAGAAAAAAAGATATAATATGTTTTGAGGTAGAAAGAATGTCCCTCATCCCCAAAAATTCCTCCCTTCCAAGATTGCATACATCTGGTTCCTTCAGTCACCCATAATCCTTCGCACGTGAGACTGCATTGTGCACTTTGTCCACAGTGTTTCCGTTTATTATTCAGAAGGGATGATGGTTTGCAAGGTTTTGTTGGAAACCTAAAGTAGTACTTGAGTCATCCCAAGAAACCTCCAACAAATGGTTCCATTTCCGTTTGGAACCCAGAAGAACATATTGGAAGGAACTTGCTAAGAAGAACAATGAAGAGAATGCATTATTATAAGGGGGATATTCAGACCATGGAATCCAACTAAAAAATATATTGAATGATGGTTGAAAACAAAAGAGGTTGAGTTTGCACAGAAAGACAATATAAACCCTAAGTATAAGCCACACCAATATTTGGAGAGGTATGTATTCACTGATCTTCATGACTCATTTTTCTATGAATTTCCACATTTTCTATAGGAGTGGATACTAAGATTAAAGGAAAATCACCCAACTAACTGGATAAGAATAGTAGAATGGACTAATAAAAATACTATGTATCTACAAAGAGTCAACAACAAATTCACGCACACAATCGATTTCTAGATAGACAACATCATTGCAGGATTCATCATTGAGTTTGCAGTCGATACTGCAAAGTCATACAATGCTGCAGGGAATTTTTTTTTAAGGATCCAAGAGGAAGGTATATTAGATTAGTTTATACATCAATTAAGTTTTTGATGTGTTGGGGTCCTATAATTATAGGTAACTCATTTCTTTAGTTTCTATTTGGGATCACCCCCATGATGAAGTTCCTGGCTTGCTGGTCTCTCGGTTGTTTCTGTTCCCCCCTCCATCCATTTCGCCCTATCCTCCATCACCCTGATGCATCCTTCATCCACCGCTGCACCCTCACTCCCTTGCTCTTCTGACCCATTGAGTACGTCTCACCCGCTAGTCATCCCTGCATAAACCAAGCTTAGGATAAACAAAAAGAACAATAAATTAATAATGTTAGTAATAAAATTAGTATAATTAGTTTAATTAAAATATGTTAGACTAGTTATTAATTAATTAATTAATAATTAAGTTAGTTTTTACATTAGTAATTAGGTTAGTGTTTATTAATTTAAATAAAACATATATCAAAATATTTAATAAAAACATATAAAACATAATAAAAATATTAAAACAAAATAAAATTAAAATAAACCAAACTTAAAAATTAAAACAAATTAAATAAAAAACATCTTATAAACATTAAAAAAAAATAACAAAACAAAACGTAAACAAATAAATAAAAACAAAAAACAAATAAAACATTAATAAAAACATGCATTAAATAAAACAATAAATGACACATAGTAAAAACGTAAATACAAAAAAAAAAAAAAAATCAAAATTCAAACACATTAACACCTGAAACTTCACACACACATCCCCAAATAAAACAAATCCATGTCCATAAATAATTCCAGACCCCCCCTTGCCATCCGAAGTTTAACGAGCGGGGGGGGGGTCCGGAATGAAGTTGTTTCATGAAACCACCCCGAAACACTTTTCAGCTCCATAAGCCAGCGGACCCCCCCCCCGCCCTAAAACCACTTACCACCTTAGGGGGGTTCGGAATACCACCTTTCCCCCAAAAACCGTTTTCCCCAATTTTTTTTATAAAAACCGCCCATTTTTTCCTGTTCATCATGTTGTCTTCCGAAGCGGATTATGGGAAAAAAGAGACATATTTTAAAAAAATAAGAGATATTTTTATTCATCACGGGCTGAAGAAGAAAAACCTCTTCCATATTTTTCAAATGTGCCACCAGTTGGGAGAATCGAAGCTGTCTTTCAGCCTCATTTTTTGGATTTTTGGTTTTTCCTGTTACAGTCCCGATTTTGCGAGAGCTGTTCGGCAAGGTGGAGACGAAATTTGAGAAACTAAAGGAGGTATTTTCTTCCGACAATCCCATATACAATAAACTCCTTCAGTTTTTTAACAAGTGTCACCAATTGGGACAAACCAATGACTAAGTGTACCCCTATTTTCAACAGATTCGGCCAAATTTGCAGTTCCAGATTTTTTGGGATTTACTTGCTATTTTTGTCCAGGAGGATCGAATTCGATCTCGTGAGCCTAAGAATCGTAATGTTTATTTAGATCCATGTTGTAATAGAGTAGGGGGTTTATTCTTTCACCCATAAAGTCTATTCTCTGTAATATTTTTCAAATTCATCAGCAATAAATGGGACTTTTTCACAGGATTCCTGCGTGTTGACCATTGGTGAAGTATTCTTTCTTCGTTGAATGTGATTCTACCTAGTCATCATTATGTTTTCTTTCTCTGATTTTTAAAAGAAGGTTTAGAACATAATTTATCTCTGATACTCTGTGTCGAGATTTTAAAAATCTTAATATTTTCTTCCGATATTACAATGATGAAATTCTTAAATGCTTTACTATTGTGAATGATCATCTCCTCTGCTTTTGCTATACACCACTTTATTTTTAAAGGATCCAATGTTCACATTACCTTGCCCTGTGAAGATACCTTATATATCTACATTTGATTTCAAACTTGTCAGAGACCCCATAGCCCAATGGGATTCTAAAGCAGTCATTCAACCAAACACCTCAAATCAAAGACAAACTCATGTACAATATATCTAGCCTAATATCCTATTCCAAATAAAGCTATATCAGATAGAGAGATCCTTCTCTGAGTCTTGGAGGGATAGATCCAATACTCGAAGTGGTTTTGATTTTTCCTTTGTGACTTCCTCCACAACCTTGGGAAAAATATAGAGTGATAAAATGATGCATGATAAGGGTGTGATGACAATGGAGTCCGAAAAATAAACAATTATGCACGCATGGGGAGACTGGGGGAAACACTAATAACGATCTAAGACATGGATTAGGATATGGATAAAGGTAAGAAGAAGGAAGTAATGGAACCCATTATGATGGATGAAGAAAATATCAATGAAATAATGGATAAAGTGGGAACGATGGATAGAAAAACACCCTACCAATATAAGATTAATAGGATCTCTATGCTACAGATAAGATTTAGGAAATCCTACATGCCACATATGAGAGAAAAAATAGAGGTCAAGGGTTTGACACAGAAGAAGGATCTCCATTCCATATCAGAATTAGTGTGGAACCCACAACCCCATGTGCAAATAAAACATCCAAAAAGAAAGAATAGTTTAGACAACCAACAAGTAGTAGTAGAAGGATTCTAGTAGGACAAGGGACTGATGGAAATTAAAGTGGAAGTATGAGTTCCACTAGCACCAATCATTTATCTACACCTCGCGGAGGTGGTGGTACAACAAATTTTACAATGGAAGGAACAAATCCGACTATTCAATTACTAGAATTCCATGGAGAAGGGTTAGAGGACCCAAAGAAAAATATATTTATTTGTGAAAATATTTGGGAAGATAAAAAGATCACAGATGAAGAAACAAAGGTGGCTCAACTTGCAATTACATTCAGATTCCGTGCACTAGACTAGTTTGTTATCCTAGCAATGAATAGTCCACAAGGAGCACCTACAACTATCACAAAGGTAAAGAAGGCACTAACCAATGAGTTCCAACGAACAAGTTTAGAATATCAATATATGAATTAGATGATAGAAATCAAACATAATCTAGGAGATTCGGTTTGGGAAATCGTTCAGAAGTTCAAGTGATTGTAAGGTAAGTTGAAATATCCTATAATAGACATGCACATAAGCAACTATTCATAAACTCATTATTGACACATTTTAAATACCCATTGAGGCAACATAAGTTCTAGAATCAAGATGAGGCTCTGCAAGAAGCCCTACAATTGGAACAAAATTAGTATAAACATATATATCCAGCTATAGAAGAGTTGAGAGAGGATCTCAATAATCTGACATTTAAGTTGAATCAGAACAAAGGCAATGAAAAGAGGGAATATTCCTGGTGTACCTTCTGTAGAACAAAATGACACCATAAAAATGAGTTTCCGACATTTGCACAGTACTTGGGAGTAGGAATTCCAAATCCATTACCTATAGGAGGAGTATGGCGTGAAATATGTAAAACACATAGACATGATCCCTATCATTGTCCAATGATGAAAAAATACCAAACAGTGCCTAAAAATACATTCTACAATTTCTATAAGTCGATAGGACATGAGGATAAGGATTTTCAAACCTTGGAAATGATGAAGGAAAAGGAATTTAGATTCTTATAGGATGCATGATGAACCAATGATAGGACAACCTGCACAACTATATAGTAATGCACAACAATTTACATCACCACCTCAATATAATCAAGTACCACAATATAATACATCATGCACAAACTATCAAGGAAACAAATGAGGATTTAGAGGAGGAGGAAGTGGAAGAGGAGGACTTGGAAGAGGCAGAGGAAGAACAACATGCATGTACCGTTCTGCAACAAATCATACTATAGAATATTGTCCTATATTTCTGACAAAAATACAGGACAAAAGGAACTAGAATAATCCAAATGTTTAATGGATTTCTATGAAAACTAGAGATGATGGGAAAAATATCAATATAGTTACTCAAGGTGGAACTAAAACAAGAGCATATGTAGTAGATTAAAATTCAAACCAACACCAACAGGTCAGAAAAAATACAACACCCCAATGACATTTTGATTCCCGCAAGGAAAAATAGACATTCAATGAGGACAAACAAGAAATTTTGTAAGAGAATAATGCCTCTACTTCAAATACATGGCCAAGACATGATGGGCTAGTATATGATATGCCTCATCCATTTGATCATATCAATAATGACGAGTCTTCAAAAAAGGTAAGTAATATAAGAAATTTTTTGGTGTCTTGTTTGAAGTTATTGAATGATCAAACATCTCTACAAGTATTATAGAGTTTGATAGAAAAATGCAATCCTGAAGAAAAGATAAAACTATAACAAAAGATAGTAAATCATGTCCATAGGAAGACAAGAAAAAATAGAGAGTTCAAATTAAATGAAAATATTGGAGACTTTAACATGGGTGACATCATATTAGATTTGGGATCTTAGGTAAATTTTCTTCCTAAGAAAATATGGGAATTGTTGGTTGTGGAGCCTGATTATCTTCCTGATTTAGGGGTCTTTTACTTTCAGTCGTGTTTATAACCCATGAAGTATTTACACCCCAAAAGTATGTACACTCTTCCATGCAGGGGAGTGCAGAGGGGGTGTACCCCCTCTGCGGGGTCTGGAGGCAACGTCCCTCGATGGGGGTTCGGGGGCGAAGCCCCCGAAGGAAAATTTTCCTTGTAAATGAATACTGTAATTTCATTGTAAATATGGACCATTCATTATAAGTTCGCAGATATAACGATAGAGATTATGTTAGGGTTTTTTTCCCTAGAAGGCAACCCTCTTTTATGAGGGAAATGTATTGCGGCTATGATGGATGGCGAATATTGTATTCTAAGATAGGAAACTGTGAGAGAAAGAAGAGGAAGTTACAATGGGTTTGTTGTAGTTTGTATCACTTCATATGCTGGATAATAATAAAGGAAGGAACTGTCAATTTCTCTAGTGGACGTAGCCCACACTGGGTGAACCACTTAAATCTATGTCTCTATTGTATTGTGTATCTTCTGTGTTTTGTTTCTGCATTTGTTTTATTTTATTGCTCCACGGTCCTATTTTTCTAACAACTGGTATCAGATCAAAAGGTAACTCATAGGTTAAGAGGGTTCTTGGTTCGAGTGGGAGCAATGTCAGAAGATGGAAAGTTTAGGGTCGAGAAATTTAACAACCAAAACTACCAGTTATGGAAGATGCAGATGGAAGACTATTTATATCAGAAGGATCTATTCCTACCATTGGGTGAAATAGCAAAGAAGCCGATGGCTACGAAGGATGAAGAATGGGAGATTCTTGATAGAAAGGCTCTAGGAATGATATGGCTGAGCCTGACAACATCGGTGGATTTTAATATTTCCAAAGAAAAGACAACGAAGGTTTGATGGACGCATTGGCCAAATTGTATGAAAAACCCTCGCCATCCAATAAGGTATTTCTAATGAAGAGATTATTTAATATGAAGATGTCAGAAGGTGGGTCTGTTGCAGATCATTTAAATGATTTTAATACAATTACTAATCAACTAAGTTCTGTAAAAGTGGAATTTGATGATGAGGTCAGGGCTCTTCTAATCTTGTGCTCATTGCTAGAAAGATGGAACGGCTTGGTCATGGCTGTAAGTAAATTTGTCTCTGGTTCAAATACTTTAAAATTTGATGATGTTGTTGGTGTTATCCTTAGTGAGGAAATGTGATGGAAGAGAACAGGTGAGACATCAGGAAGTGCATTGAACATGAAGAACAAGGGAAGACAAAAGGATAGAGGAAAGGGTTTCGGGAACCGTGGGAATTCTAGGATGGTCAGATCCAAATCCAGACTTGGAAAGATAGAGTGATGGAATTTTGGGAAGAAAGGACATCTGAAGAAATACTATAGAGCTCCAAAGAAACAAAGAGATGGACAACAAGAGAGAAATCAGGAAGCAAATGTAACAGGTGATGTGTTACAAGATGCTTTGATTCTTTCTGTAGATAATATTTTTGAGTCTTGGGTAGTAGATTCAGGGGCTTCATTTCATGCCACACCCCATAGGAAACATTTTCTAGATTATGTTCAAGGTGATTTTGGACAGGTTCATTTGGGTGACGATGCACCATGCAAAATTGTTGGAATGGGAAAGGTAAAAATAAAGCAACGCAATGGAAACAAATGGTTGTTGAAAGAGGTAAGACATGTTCTAGATTTAAGGAAAAATCTAATTTCAATAGGGCAGTTGGCAAGTGAAGGTTGTATATCCATATTTATAGATAAGACATGGAAGGTCATCAAAGGATCATTGGTGATAGCGAAAGGAGAGAAGGTAGGTACATTGCATTTATGTACTGGTAATATTGACTCTTCTATCTCTTTAGCTTCTACAGGAGTGGATACAACACTTTGGCATCATAGGCCTGGACACATGAGTGAGAAGAGTATGCAGATCCTTCACAAAATAAATTTGTTTCCAGATCTTAAACAAATTGATTTGGACTTCTGTGAGCATTGTGTTTATGGAAAACAGAAGAGAGTCAGATTTCTTAGAGTCAGAAAAGAAAAGAAGAGTAAAAGGTTAGAGCTTGTGAATACAGATGTATGGGGACCAGCTTAGGTATCATCTCTTGGTGGCTGTCATTATTATATTACTTTTATTGATTATGCAACTAGAAAAACTTAGGTTTATTGCATTTGACAAAAATATGATGTTTTTGATACTTTTAAGAAATTGAAAGCTTTGGTTGAGAATGAGACATGAAAAAAGTTGAAGTGTCTCAGATCAGATAATGGAGGTGAATATTGCAGCAAGGAGTTTGATGATTACTATTCATACCATGGAATTTGTAGAGAGAAGATAGTTCCAAGAACACCACAAGAAAATTCTGTGTCAGAAAGGATGAATAGGACAATCATGGAGCGTGCAAGGAGTATGAGATTGCATGCTGGTTTGCCCTTATATTTTTGGGAAGATGTTGTAGATACTGCTGTTTACTTAATAAATAGAGGACCTTCAAGCTCTTTGGATGGTATAATTCCAGAGGAGGAATGGATAGGAAAAAAGGTAAACTATTCTTTTTTGAAAACTTTTGGTTGTGAAGAATTTTTCCATATTGATAAAGAAAATAGAACAAAGCTTGAGGCAAAATCCAAGAAGTGTACCTTTATTGGATATGGTGTTAATGATTTTGGTTATTTTTTATGGGATTATGAAAATAAAAAAATCATTAGGAGTAGAGATTTCATATTCAATGAGAAGGTCATGTACAAAGATCAGTTGCAGGGAAAGAAACAGGAAAAAGAAAAACAAGAATACACAGTGCTTGATGAGATCACTGAAAA
>ML781059.1:345006-385965 GCA_009831015.1 Picea engelmannii
TCTCCTTCATTGTATTATTTATTGTTGACTGATTCTGGTGAACCAGAATGTTATGAAGAGGCAATGCAGGTATACACCAAAAGGAAGTGGGAGAAAGGCATGAAAGAGGAAATGGATTCCTTGGTAAATAACCATACTTGGGACTTGGTTCAATTGCCTGCAGAAAAAATAACATTGTAGAATAAATGGGTTTACAAGTTGAAGGAAGAAGATGGAGGAGAAAAGTGGTACAAGGCTAGACTTGTTGTAAAGGGGTTTGCACAAAAGAAAGGTATATATTTTGATGGAATATTTTCTCCTTTTGTTAAAATGACTTCAATTAGAACTATTTTAATTCTTGTGGTAGTAGAAGATTTGCATCTTGAACAGTTAGATGTAAAAACAACTTTTCTCCATGGGGATTTGGAGGAAGAGATTTATATGTAGCAACCACAGGGGTATGAGGTCAAAGGGAAGGATAATTTGGTATGTAGGTTGAATAAGAGCTTATATGACCTAAAGCAAGCTCCAAAGAAGTGGTATTTGAATTTTGACAGGTTTATGACAGAACAGGGTTATAGTAGATGTCATTTTGATCACTGTGTTTATTTTAAAAAGCTAGAAAATGGAAGATTTATTATCTTGCTATTGTATGTAGATGGCATGCTTGTTGCAGGGTCTAATATGTAGGATATAAATGTGATCAAGAAGAAATTAGCCAATTCATTTGCGATGAAGGATTTGGGTGCTGCAAAGAAAATCCTTGGTATGAGAATAACAAGAGACAGGAAAATCGCAAACTGACATTGTCTCAGGGTGAGGACACAGAGAAGGTGTTGGAGAGGTTTAGAATGTAGAATGCAAAACCAGTTAGTACACCTTTGGCCAGCCATTTCAAATTAACTAAGAAAATGTGTCCCAAGACATAGGAGGAGATAAAATACATGTCCAGGGTCCCATATTCATCAGTAGTTGGCAGCTTGATGTATGCAATGGTTTGCACAAGACCAGATATTGCAAATGTAGTGGGAGTTGTGAGAAGATATATGAACAATCCAGGTAAAGAACATTGGGAGGCATTAAAGTGGATTCTCAGATACTTGAGAGGTACTGCTAATCATGCATTATGTTTGGGAGGTTCATAAACTGTTCTACAAGGATATGTTGATTTAGATATGGCAAGTGATAAATATAGCAGGAGGAGTACCACAGGGTATGTGTTTAATATAGGTGGAACAATAGTAAGCTGGATTTCAAAATTGCAAAAGGTTGTTTCACTTTCAACAACAGAGGCATAGTATGTTGCTACTACAGAGTCTAGTAAAAAGATGATTTGGTTACAGAGGTTTATGGAGGAATTGGGAAAGAAGCAAGAGAATAGCAGGTTGTACCATGACATTGAGAGTGCCATTCATATTGTAAAGAACTCAACATTCCATTCGAGGAATAAGAATATACAGTTGAGGTACCACTTCATACAATCTGCCTTGGAAGATGGACATTTGAAGTTGGAAAATATACACACTAGCCAAAATCTTGCAGACGTGTTAACAAAGGGAGTAACCAGGGAGAAACTGAGTTCCTGCTCGGTTTCATTTGGTCTTCAAGAATTAATATGAAGATGAGAAATTTTCCAGGTCCAAGAATGTTCAGAGTCTAGCATATACAACAGTGGTGGAGTTGTTGAGATCAGTCTTCAAGTGGGAGATTGTTGGTTGTGGAGCCTGATTATCTTCCTGATTTAGAGGTCTTTTACTTTCAACCGTGTTTATACCCCATGAAGTATTTACACCCCAAAATTATGTACACTCTTCCATGCGGGGGAGTGCAGAGGGAGGGTACCCCCTCTGCAGGGTCTGGGGGAAAGCGGGGGTCCGGGGGCGAAGCCCCCGAAGGAAAAATTGCCTTGTAAATGTATATTGTAATTTCATTGTAAATCTGGACCATTCATTATAAGGTCATAGATCTAACGATAGAGATTATGTTAGGGTTTTTTTCCCTAGAAGGAAACCCTCTTTTATGAGGGAAATGTATTGCGGCTATGATGGATGGAAAATATTGTATTATGAGATAGGAGACTGTGAGAGAAAGAAGAGGAAGTTACAATGGGTTTGCTGTAGGTTGTATCCCTTCATATGTTGTATAATAATAAAGGAAGGACCTTGCAATCTCTCTAGGGGACGTAGCCCACACTTGGTGAACCACACAAATTTGTGTCTCTATTGTATTGTGTATCTTTTGTGTTTTGTTTCCGCATTTGTTTTATTTTATTTCTCCATGGTCATGTTTTTCTAACAGGAATGCATGGGGGAACCCACACTGGCCTATTCACCTATTTAGTTGAAACTAGAAAACTGACAAAGAGTAATACCAATTGGTTGATTGAAAGGAATACTAGTGGATTTAGATGGTATGTGCACTTTTGCAGACTTTGAGGTAATTGATATAGTGGATAATACTACACCTTATCCAACATTGTTGGGATTGGATTGGGTATTTGACAATCAAGCCATGATTAACTTGAAGACTCGGAAAATGATTTTTGAATAAGGAGAATATAGATTCATAGAACCATTAGATCCTTGAGAAGGTGGAAAATATGTTGAACCAACGATAGATAACTTTACCATAGAAGAGATAAACCAATTCTATAGAACCACCGTGCATGAGGAAGATTACATTAACCCAACAATAGATGGAATGCTTAGCTGGAGAAGCACCAATTATTGTGATTCAGATTCTAACATAGGATTGAAGAATTGGCAACATTGCTTACATGATATATCTACCAGAAGATGTACACGAATGATGCGCACACTAAGATGGATTGGATCAGAGGTGAGAGAACCTCCAAGTTTTTATGGTCAAAATGATTTGGAAGAATTATTAGAAAAGTTTGAGTTAGAAGTTCTGGAAATTCAAAGGTTATTAGTTTTATATATTGCCTTGAAAAAAACACCTGCACATTGGTGGGGTACTCACAAAGAAAATATCCAAGATTGGTATCAATGCAAAATATTATTGTGCATCAGATTTGGTGCAGAACATGAGAATACATATATGCATAAATACGATGGAAGAGGAAAACCTAGAGAACATATAGATAGATGCATAATCCAATGGATACTGGTACCACTAGAGGAATGGCCACATCACTTCATCCATACATTACAAGGAATACTAAGAAATTAGTATACAAAATTGGAATTGTGCAGAGGAACTGTAAATTGGGAAGATTTGCTGCAAAAATTTGTAATCACGTTTGCATTTGAGCATGATTATCCAATGATTTATGTAGCACTACAGTTTATGAAAGAAAAGATCTTTGAGGAACCCTATGTTGAAAGTTTATTAGCTAATCAGAATCACAATCGACAAACAATCATATAGCTGTTACATTTTTAGCACATCGCATGACCCAACAAAAGAAGACCTGTGCCATATTCAAATAATACAAGTTGAAGGAGAAAAAGGAGTAGAAGGCCCATATTTACAGTCAGAATAATTTGCTGCACCTTTGAATATAAATAAAGTCAATATTGGAATAGAATAAAATCCTAAGATTGCAAGTATTGGTGATTATTGGGACAACCAGACAGTGGAAATAATAACAAAACTATTTCTCGAATATAACGATCTATTTCCAACAAAATTTTCATAAATGAAAGGATTAGCGGGAGAAATTGGAGAAATGAAAATTCCTCTATGAACAAATGCACAACCAATAAGGCAGAGACCCTATCAACTGAATCCAATATATAAACAGGAATTTAAGGCAAAGATTGATAAAATGTTACAAGCTGGTATAATAGAACCTGTTGAATAATATGAATGGATTATCCCTATGGTAGTTCAGGAGAAGAAGCAAGGGAGGATAAGGATCTATGTATATTTGAGGAAGTTGAATGATGCTTATCTGCATGATCCTTTCCCTACTCCATTTACAGATGAGGTATTGGAAAATGTAGGAGGACAAGAAGCATACTCATTTACTAATGGATTTTTAGGGTATCACCAAATCATAATAACACTAGAGGATCGTTATAAGACTACATTTTTCATAGAATGGGGGTCAAACTAGTACACAATGATGCCCTTTGGATTGAAAAATTCCCTTGCTATTTTTTCAAGAGTAGATGTAGCTGCATTTAAATATTTTATACATAAATTTTTGGAATTTTATCTAGATGATTGGACAATATTTAGCTCATTGAAAGATCATTTTGAAGTTTTAAGATTTATGTTAGACATATGTAGACAATGCCAAATTTCCTTGAACATTAAGAAATGCATATTCAACGCACCATTTGGAATTATTCTAGGGAATGTGGTTTGTAAACATGATCTGTTGGTTGACCCTTCAAATATTGATGTCATTGTTAATTTATCACCACCTAAGTCAGTGCACCAATTAAGAGCTACACTTGGTAATACATGCTACTATAGAAATTTCATAAAGAGATATGCACATATCACTTCTCCCATGCAGAAACTGTTAAAGAAGGATATCAAGTTTCAATGGAATGATGAGTGCCAACAAAGCTTGGACATCTTAAAAGAGAAAATGGTGACAACACCAATTCTTGTGTTTCCATATTGGTCAAAAGAGTTCCATGTTCATGTGGATGCCTCTTCAATAGCACTTGGAGAAGTACTAGCACATCCAAGAGAATGTGACATAGATCACCCAATAGCCTTTGCAAGTAGGAAACTCTCAGATTCAGAACATAATTATAATACAATAGAGAGAAGGTTTGGCTATGGTATATGCATTACAAAAGTCCAAACATTATTTATCAGGCCAACATTTTAAAATGTTCACAGATCACTCTGCTCTTAGATAGCTAGTCAACAAGCTAGTGTTGGGGGGGAGAATAAGTACATGGTTGTTTTTATTTCAAGAATTTGATTTTCAAGTAGTAGTGAAATCCGGAAGATTGAGTGCAGGGCCAGATTATCTGTCCAGGATAACTAATGGAGAGGAACCAAGAAGCTTGGAGGAATTTTTTCTTGATGCACAACTCTTTTCAGTGTAGATTGCCGATGAATACTTTTCTAATATCATTGATTTTTTTAGTACAAGATTTTCACCAAAGGAATACAACATTGCGTAGAAGAATAATTTGGTGGTTAGAGATGTAGATTACCAACTTATTGTAGGACACTTGTATAAACTAGGTGTAGACAAGATTCTAAGAATATGTGTCATGGAACATGAACGTCCTATCATCTTGGCATAAGCACATGAAGGAATAGCTAGAGGAAATGATGAATAAAATCCACTGCGTGTAGGACTATGGTGGCCAATATTTTCTAAAGATGTAAAGGAATATTTCCAGACTTGTGATGTCTGTCAAAGGGTGGGAAATCCATCGAGGAGGGATGAGATGCCACTAAAACCTCAAGTAACTCTTAAAGTGTTTTAAAAATGGGAAGTAGACTTTGTAGGATCAATCAACCCACCAGATAGAAGATCAAGAGCAAGGTATATCATTACAATGACAAAGTATCTAACTAGATGGGGTGAAACAACACTAGTAAAAGACCGCAACACACTCTCTGTTTGAACAAATAATTACAATATTTGGATGCCCTAGAATTTTGATAAGTGATCAAGGAACTCATTTGATAAATAGTACCATTTAGGAATTTACTGAAGAATTTGAAATACACCACCAGAAGATCACTTCGTACCATCCTCAGGCTAATGGAATAGTAGAATTCCCTAACTAAAATTTAAAGATGATTAGGATTTGAAGATACCAACAGTGTTATGGGCCTATAGAACCACATGAAAGAAACTCAAAGGGAAAAATCCTTTCAGATTGGTGTATGGTCAGGAAGAAATAGTCCCCTTAGAGTATTTGATACCTAGTCTGTGCGTTGCAACCATTACAAACATGACAGAAAGAGGCGTAGTATAAGAAATATTATATAAACTAATGGAACTAGAAGAGGATAGGATTATGGATGGTTTCCATAAGGAAGTACAAAAATACAAAGAAAAAGAATGGCATGATAAACACTTTAAGAAGAGAAACTTTAAGGAAGGAGACCTAGTTCTTCTCTATGCCAACAAATACTTACAAGACCCAGGAAAATTCAAGATGCATTGACTAGGGCCATATGAGATAAAATATATCATAGATGGAGGTGTTGTGCAACTGCAAGATTTAGCAGGTAAAGAAATTCAAGGATTGGTTAATGGTAGTTGATTAAAACTATATAGGACAGTCGACCCGGTAACCCTTACTAGATGCAGTGAAAAAAATTACAGTTGTACATTGTGTATATAGTAGGAGTTACAACAAAAATAAGAAAAATGAAAAAAATGATAAAAGAACAAAAAGATGGAGTAGATGAATAAATATTAAACATGCAATAGATGATACAACGTGAAACATCTAGTAATTGATATGAAAGAACCTGAATACACTACGTGCCAAAGAAATGCGACCAAACAAAAAAAGTAGCGCGTTGACTCAAAAAGTGGCTGGAAAAAGGAAAACCGGTGATCGGAAAAGTGGGGTGCAATAGGGTATTTATGGCACGAACTATAAAAAACGTAGAAAATGTGAACGAAAAGACTCATTGTGACTTTCTGTAAACTAGAGCCGAGGGAGAAAACTTGGTATGAGTAGGTTATTTCAAGGTATTCAATAATGATTCAGAGAAACCCTTTCATAGTTTAGTAGAATGGAAGCCCCGAAGTTTGGAGATCCCAGCCGTGTCGCAAGGAAAACACATATTGCTGCAAGGTCTGCACAATACCTACCAACCAATGAAGAAAACCAAAACCAGAATGAAGGACTGGTGGATGTTTGTGCCATTCCATCCCAAGTGATCGAACCAATTATTCCGACGGTTGTAGAAGAACAAAACACAACAACAAAGGAAATGGACATCGACCCACAGGGTGAATTGAAAAATTTAGCACATAGGAAAACCCTACGAAGAAAATCAGGCTAGGAGAAGCACAATAGTTGAATGAGGAAGATGATGAAAAAACAGAGTCTAATGAGCCCATGCAACAGGAAGAATAAGCATACCACCTTGCAACAGAGAAAGAATAACCAGGGGAGGAACAAGTGCAGGTGGAAGACATAAAAAACTAGCCGAACAAAGATACTGAGGAATAACATGCCATTGATTATGCACACCAAGTAGCAAGGCCATCAATAGGGAAAAAATGGCAGCATTGACAACACCGTGCCAATAGAAGGAACTCACAGTGTCACTGCCATAGATACATAAAGGAGTTACGATACTGGTATCACATAATCCTGTCAAGACCTTGGGGGTCTGTGTTTTCTTCCTATGTCTTTGTTTTTTCTTATTTATCCCCTTCCGCAAACCCAGTTGTAGTTTTCCTTTCCCTCCTGACATGTATCTCTCTTTGTCATATTTATCCTTCTCGATCGACCATTTTTTCTCTGTCAATTCACCCGAAAGAGATTGGTCCTGAAGTTCCTCTATCTCTTATATCCTCCATCACTAAATCTTTGTCTTCCCAAGCCTAAGTCTAGTCAACCAAGTCTCCATTTTTACTATCTGCAGCACTGAGAATGGTTGAATAGTGACACAAATCAAGTGAGTGGGCAAATACTAGTTTCAGCGGCGAGGATCTACTAATGGAACAGATCGACGACCATTGCGTAATTGGGGCCATGAATTTCCACGGAGGTTTGTGTCAGGTAGAGGCTTGAAATGATCTAATCCGCCTGAACCAACAGAGATAGGTCGCAGTTGATTGATATTTTTTGGGAGTCGACGTTTTGGGGTTATCGTCAACAAATGCACCCATAGCCCGAAACATCAAAACACGAAATTACGAAACCCCCAGGGTTTGGTCCCATGGTCCTAGCCCCTGGTCACAAAAAAAGGAGGACCGGGAAGGGCACTACCATTCATTGCATGGAAAATCAAGACCTAAAACATCGATTGTTTATCTGAGCCGTCCAAACTAGAAGGGCATATGTCAGTACATAGGTGAAACTGTGAAGCACCCAAGGTCTTAGCCCCAGGTCATAGCCGGTGACCATATGGATGAGAGGTAAGAGAGGCGCTAACACAAGTTAAGCCTCGTCGTGATTTCGACAACCGAGAGTCTAAAGGACTAGGAGTTGACTCCTTCCCATCGCCGATATGAAAAATTCATGAAGCACCTTTGGTTTTTAGGTGAGTTCACAACCCACAGTCACATGGAAAGTAGGGACAAGAGAAAGATAAACACCTTTTCAGTCCATAGATGGCTAAGTCTAGCTAAGGAAATGATCTTGGCCATTGATTTTGAAGGAATATCGAACCGTTGGTTTGGGTAGGGCGATTTCACAATGTCGGGCATTGGGGATCCTGGACATAGCATGTGGGAGTCCCCGAAAGGAGAAATGCCAAAGTGCCTTTGAAGATAGGTGAAGGGTCATGGCCTTGGGCTACATTGAGTGTGGAGCCAGAAGAAAAGGAGGCTAGCCTCCGAGCCTTAGAGAGAAGGCACATGGTCATCTCTTGTGCATGTAGTCTCAACCACTCTCCATGGAGGAAACAAGTTAATGAAAATTGAGCAGGTGGTTGAAACCTCAGCTCAATCCATAAATGAAAGGTGTGGAAGGTATGAAGTAGTAAACCCATGGTACCCCTGCAGACAGGTTCCCTGTGAGAGCCATGTTGATTTGAACCAGTGTCAGACAAGAGATTGCATGCACAGTCTACAAGAACATCATGCATACATAAAGCCTTAGATGTAATCTCTTAGCGACTCTCCTACGGTCAGGGGTGAATTTATCTGAGTATATATACTCCATTTTGATATTTTGTAATGATTGATGGTAGAGATAAACTCCCAATTGTAAAGTTTTAATGAGGCCTCTGGTTCTATGGTTATAAACTGTTACTTGAGACTTTTTGTTTAATGGCGACCAACCTCTTCTTTACATTTTCTTCTAACCCTTAAATCCCGGGCATGGATGGTCTAGTCGGGTGCTATAATGATGGTATAGTGTATGATTGATTATATCAGTCTTTGTTTCATTTTAAGGTTCTTAAAGCTTTCATATATGAGAGGATCTCACATTTGAGACTTTTCTTCCAAAGGTTGCCGGAAGACCGGATGTCCAGAGCAGACTTTCATTCCTCTCTAGTTTTTCTCCATCTACTCACTTCTATGGAATTAATGACCTAAGTTAGATCAAGACCTCACCTAGATCTATATTTCCAACCTAGTTTTCTGAGTTAAAACAATATTGATCTGAGTTTACTCCCATTCAATCACCTTTTATAAAAAACATGTGACATATAAAATGATGGGTATCGGGCTTACTCTTGCTACAATCCAGGAGTGACTCCTGTTGTTATGTCATCTAGATAGATCACCACAAACTGATCCTTCTCCCCAATGAAAGCTATGTCCATGGATCGTTGAAATGTTTCCCCTGCATTCATCAATCCAAAGGGCATTTTGGTATACATGAATGCATCCTAGGGAGTGGTGAAGGTTGTATTTTCTCTGTTCTCGGGCATGACTGATATCTGATTGTTGCCCAAAAATCCATCAATCATGGATATTCTTGATGCACCCATTACCCTTTGCATTATATGTTCCATATTGGGTAAGGGGTAATTTTCCTTCATTGAGATCCTATTCAGATTTCTGAAATCGACACAAAGTTTGATTTCTCCACTTTTCTTTCTCACTAGGACCAGATTGGCCACCCATTCGAAATATCTCAAAGGGACAACGATTTGGGAATCCAACAACTTATTTACTTCTCTCTCCATGAGAGGCAGCAACATAGGATTTATCTATCTTAGCTTCTGCCTAAATGGATTATCCTCTTCTTTCAGTGGGATCTGATTCTCAATGACAACTGTGTCATATGTTTTGAGGTCTTCGTAGGTCCAAGCAAATACATCAGCAAATTCCTTTAATAACTCAGCATATTCGACCCTCTACTCCCTTGACAAGCTTCTTTATAACTTAATGAACTTGGGATCTTCCTCTGTGGCAATATTTCACTCAGCCACATCAACATCATCATTTGAGACTTTTCCCTTTACTTCCACATCATGGTTGTCAAATAGCCTTTCCAAAGGAACTAGTCCCTTTGGGATGTGATTGTCAGGTAATTGAACAATTTGGTTATCAACAATTTTGTTCAAAAGAACATAAGAATAAGGGTTGGCTTCAGATGTAGGGTCTTAATCAATGTGCAATGCTGAGAAATCCTCGATAGTCTCTAGGAATATTTTGATTTCAATATCATCCTCAAAAACCTTCCAATGCTTGACATTGTCAGGTATGGAGGGCCTATATCTTACCTCTATATCATACCTGAGCTTGGGTGGCAAGGGAACTCTGAAATTGCTCTCTGAAACACTCAGGGATGAAGTTGAAGATTTTCCCTAGGATTGAATGGCATTGAGCTTATGATTCTGAAGGTGCATCAGAAATCAGAGCCCTTCAAGATTACGACTGTGCACCTGGTGACTCCATTGTGATGAATCCACTGTGGCGAACCCACTGTTTTAGTTGTGGATTCCAAAGGCAGACATATGAGGTCTACCCCCCAGCTACCCCTAGCAACACCTGAAGCAGATCCAGAGAAACTTATCAGAAAGGGAAAGGCCCTCTGAGAAGGAGTTTCAACTGTTGAACCAGGTATTTCTGATAGTTCTCATTGCCTTCTCTTAGAGACTCCCATATCTGCTTCTCATTTTCCTATTAGACCTCTTGTTGGAGTTTCTCGTTTTTTAAATTTTGGGAGTGTTCCTATCGAGTTTTCTCCACCTGGTCTCGGGTTAGAGGGAGAGATATTTGTCACTCCTATCTCTCCTGACGTTGTAGCCTGGTCTAGACCCAAGAATTCAAGATATTTTACTACCCCTGAATTTACCACCCCTCCTCCTATTACTGTTGCTACTGTGTGAAGGGAAGCCTCTGCTCCCTCAATCCCTGTATCCTTTTCTCCAAATCCCCTACTATTTCCTTTTCCTCCCAGAAGCTCAGTTCCAATCTCCCTTGTTTGAACCCCATCCCCTCCTAACTCTCCTCCACCTATCATCCCTATGGCATGTGCCAATCCTGCTAGAAACAAAATGGATGCCATAGTGGTTGCAAGATACGCCCCCCTAGTCCTACCTCAGCCAATGAATTCTCTCCCCGCTGGAGATTACTTAAAATATATGCACAAGTTCCCAGGAGAATAAGACATAACCGCCGAAGAGCACCTAGCTGCCTTCTACAGTTATGCAGACAATTTGAAAATTGAAAACGAAGATGTCTGGATGAGAGTCTATGTCCAAAGCCTTGATGGTGAGGTTAGGAAATGGTTTAGAGGTTTGAACCCTGGATCTATTGCTGGGATTGAAGCTTTAGACGATGTTTTCTTGAGACAATGGGGAGATAAGAAGGATTTTATGTATTATATCACAGAGTTCAGGTCCCTAAAGAGGAAAGAGGGAGAATCTGTCTCTGACTTCTCCAAAAGATTCAACAAGATGTACAATAAAATCCCTACTGAGATAAATCCCATAGAAGCCTCTGCCAAAATATCTTATGCTAATGCATTTGACCTTGATTTTTGCCTCCTGCTGAGAGAGAGAAGAGCTACTTCCCTAGCTCAGGTGCAAGACACGACCATGGAGGTAGAATCTAATGTGTTGGCGGTTGACAGGATCAAGGATAAAGATGATACAGATAGAAGAAAGGGAAGATCTGAGGCTTCAACCTTTGGTTCCTCTATGCCTCACCCTCAAGTAGATGAATCGACCAAGATGGTGAAATCTCTTTCTGTAGAAATGGAAAAGATGAAATTTTAGGGGAAGCAAACATATCAAAATCCTCAAAATGATGATAACAAAGGCAATTTCAGGAGGCCTAATAACGTTCCCCAGATCATGCAAAGGGAGCCATGAAATAGAGATAGAGATGATAAGAGAATCCAGTCTCCTCTTCAAAATAATCTTGTAGCTGTTGATGAAGGAGAGGAAGAAATCCTTGACCCATAAATTCACTATCTTGGAGACACCTCCTCTTTTCCTCATTTGACTAAATCGGCATACGAGGAGTCTGTCATGGATAGTCAACTAATTGAGCTGAGCAAGGAAGACAAGGCTAGCTGCAACCAAAATAGATATAATCTTAGATCCAAGAAGAAAATAAGAACACTTGATGTTCCTGAGTATCCTACGAGAGCAGAGAAGCCTGCTAAAGATTTAGCAGACATCAACAAAGGTAAGAAAATCCAAGCCCCCTCTTCAGTGGTTAAAAATTGTGTTCATGGAGTAAAAGAAATCCCCAAGCTCATATCCCATTTTAATTTTGAGCATGAAATTCAGAAAATTAGAATCCATGTACCCCTCTCTGAACTAGTCAAACATGAGGATTTCAAGAAAAGCCTCTTGAAGCTATTGCAGTCTGAGCCCATCCCACAGACTCAATCAATTTGCAACATGAAAAGCCAACAATCATCCTAGGTCCTATGGTAGAAGAAAAAGAAGATTCATCCCCCCCTTCTATACTTCGTTGAACATACACGAGAAGGTGCTGCATAATTGTCTGATGGATTTGGGGGATTCCCACAACCTCATGCCCAAAAATGTCATGGAAGAATTGGGGCTAGAAATCACAAAAGGTTACCACAACTTGTATTCTTTTGACTCTAGGAAAGTGCAATGTCTGGGAGTCATCAAAGACCTGGTCATGACTTTGTTTCAGCTACCCATGAAGAGTGTGGTCATGGATATCGTGGTAGCTGATATTCCCCCCAAGTTTGGAATGCTATTGTCAAGATCTTGGATAAAGCGACTTGGGGGGACCTTACATATGGACCTCACTTATGCCATTGTTCCTGTGTTTGGGGGGGAACATAGAAGACTGTATAAAGAATCCCAATTGGCCTATATCATTAGTGACAAATCTAAGCCCACCAATCATCCTATCTTTGCGCTTGACACTGGTTTGGGGTCTAGTTTACTACAACTCACTGATGCTCCCGAGCCTCCTCTAAAACTTAGAAAACAATCCACTGTTTCTCACAAAGATTCTTCCTCCATCACCTCTGTTTGGAAAATTTTCTTTGATGGAGCCTCCTCCAAGGAGGGTGCTGGCGTTGGAATGGTGTTTATCTCACCAAATCAAGAAACCATACCTCTATCCTACAAATTAGAATTTGAAGCAACCAATAATGTGGCAGAGTATGAAGCTCTTGTGTTGGGTTTGAGGGATGTGAAAGACATGAGAATCAAGGAAATATCTGTGTTTGGGAATGCCGAATTGGTTGTAAAACAAGTTAGAAATATTTACCAAGCCAAGAATCCAAGGCTTCGATCTTATAGGAATGAAGTGTGGGATTTAATAGACAGTTTTTTCCTGGATTTCAACATTTCATTCATTCCTAGAGAGGAGAATACAATAGCTGATTCTATGTCTGTTTCAACGAGCAATTTCAGAGTTCCCCTGCCACCCAAGCTCAGGTATGATGTAAAGGTAAGATACATACCCTTCATACCTGACAATGTCAAGCATTGGAAGGTTTTTGAGGATGATCTTGAAATCAAAATATTCCTGGATACTATCAAGGAGTTCTCAACATTGCACATTGATCAAGACCCTACATCTAAAGCCAACCCTTATGCTGATGTTCTTTTGAACAAAATTTCTGATCATCAAATTGTTCAATTACCTAACAATCACATCCCAAAGGGACTAGTTCCTTTGGAAAGGCTATTTGACAACCATGATGTGGAATTAAAGGGAAAAGTCTCAAATGATGATGTTGATGTGGCTGAGTGCAATATTGGCACAGAGGAAGATCACAAGTTCATTAAGTTATCAAGTAGCCTAACAAGGGAGTAGAGGGTCGAATATGCTGAGTTATTAAAGGAATTTTCTGATGTATTTTCTTGGAGCTATGAAGAAATCAAAACATATGACACAACTGTCATTGAGCATAAGAGCCCACTGAAAGAAGAGGCTAATCCATTTAGGCAGAAGCTGAGATAGATAAATCCTATGTTGCTGCCTGTCATGGAGAGAGAAGTAAAGAAGCTATTGGATGCCTAAATCGTTGTCCCTTTGAGATATTCCGAATGGGTGGCCAATATGGTCCTAGTGAGAAAGGAAAGTGGAGAAATCAGGCTTTGTGTCGATTTCAGAAATCTGAATAGGAGCTCAAGGAAGGAAAATTAACCCTTACCCAAGATGGAACATATATTGCAAAGTGTAACTGGTGCATCAAGCATATCCATGATTGATGGATTTTTGGGTTACAATCAGATATCAATCCTTCCCGAGGATAGAGAAAAGACAACCTTCACCACTCCCTGGAGCACATTCATGTATGCCAAAATGCCCTCTGGATTGATGAATTCAGGGGAAACATTTCAACGAGCCATGGACATAGATTTCATTGGGGAGAAGGATCAGTTTGTGGTGATCTATCTGGTTTGTTTCAAATTTTGTTGAGTTGGTAAAGCATATCACATTCATTCTTATAAAGGAAAGTGAAATAAAATGGACTATTGAACCCAGGGAATCCTTTGACCAAACAAAAAAATCATTGACTGAGGCGCCTGTGCTTATCAGTCCTGACTACTCCAAGGATTTTTTGATCTTTTATTTCACCTCCTTTAATACAGTGGTTGTTGTTATACTACAGACAAATGATGTTGGACTAGAACAACCTATTTTATTTTTTAGCAGAGCGCTGAGGGACGGTGAGGTAAAATATGACATCATGGAAAAGCAGGCCTATACCTTGGTGAAAGCTCTTAAAGCTTTCCGAGTCTATGTTCTACACTCAAAGGTCATTGCATATGTTCCTTTATCTTATGTGAATGACATCCTTATTCAACTTGACATAGATGGGAGAAGAAGCAAGTGGATCACCAAAATCCTTGAGTTCAATCTGGATATAAAACCCACCAAGCTAATTAAAGGCCAAGGTTTAGCCAAACTGTTGGTTGAATCCAATTGTAAAGCTTTGGGGGTTAACTTTATCAATGCTTGCTCAGATGATCAACAAGATGAGTTGTCCAACAAAATTTCTTAGGATAGCTTACCATTAGCAGAGTGCACGTGATATGGAGACATTATATATTTTCTGTAAGAATTAAGGCCTCCTAATGGAATGGGGAAAATCAAGGCAAGAGATTTAAATCTCAAAGAAGTTATATATTTCCTTGTTGACCAGGTCTTGTACTGGAAATAACCTATAGGAGTGCTTCTGAGATATCTATACTCACAAGAGGCCTAAAGGATTATGTTTTATTTTCATAGCAGCCCATGTGGAGGACACCATTTTTGGAAAACCACAGCCTACAAGATTCTCATGGATGGATACTATTGACCCACTTTATTCACTGATGTCTGTAGAAAGATTAGAGCCTACATCAAATGTAAAAAATTCTCAGGAAAGCAGCAACTCAAATCTCTGGCACTAAAACCTCTAGTAGCTTCAGGACCCTTTCAACAATGAGGGTTGGACTTCATTGGGGAGATTCATCCTCCTTCAAGTGGTCATCACAGGTGGATCCTAACTGCCACAGACTATTTCACCAAATGGATAGAAGCTATTCCCACAAGGAGCACTTCACACAAGGTAATCATCAAATTCCTAGAGGATATCATAGCGAGGTTTGGCTGTCCCATCAAAATTATCACTGATAATGTTGCCTTCTTCAAGTCTGAGCCTTTGATCAAGTTCTATGAACAATTTAGGATTTCATTAATTCACTCCACTCCTTATTATCCCCAAGGCAATGGACTGGTGGAGTTCTCTAACAAAAGTCTGATCAAGGTCATCAAAATACTGTTAGAGGACAAAAAGAAAACATGGAATTCAAAGTTCAAATTCACTTTGTGGGCCGATAAAGTGACAACTAAGAGGTCCCTAGGCATCTCTCCTTTCTAGTTTGTTTATGGGACAGAAGCCGTTTTTCCTTCTCAGTTGGCTTTACTTGTAGAAAAATTCTTTCAGGATTATCAAGGAGAGACTGATGATATGATCAGAAGAATTTATCAACTAGTGGAGGTCCAACAGACTAGAGGGAATATGCTAGACAGAGCTCATGACCATCAGCAAAGGATCAAGCAAGCCTTTGATAGAAAGGTAAGAAAGGAAGATTTCCAGCTGGGAGATCTAGTGCTTAAATGGGATGCACCCAGGCAGGACATAGGAAAGCACAACAATTTTGAAGCCATATGGATCGGGCCCTTCAATATCTCTGAAGTGTTTTTAAATAATACTTATAGGTTGTAGGATTTGGAGGGAAAGGAAGTTTTTAATGGCCTTGTGAATGGATAATTCCTGAAGAAGTGCTTTATTTGAGCCATAAGTGGCTCCCCTGTATTTGTAAATATTGTTTTCCTATTTGTTTCTCGGTTTTAATAAAAGACTCCACAACCCAACAACAAGGCACTGGAGCTGTGCGTTCTTGGCAGCTCGTAGGGAGCATACCCTCCCCCATGGAGCCTAATGTTATCACATAATCCTGTCAAGACCTTGGGGGTCTGTGTTTTCTTCCTATGTATTTGTTTTTTCTTGTTTATCCCCTTCCATAGACCCAGTTGTAGTTTTCTTTTCCCTCATGACATGTATCTCTCTTTGTCACAATTATCCTTCTCAATCGACCAGTGTTTGTCTATCAATTCACCCGAAAGAGATTGGTCCTGAAGTTCCTCTATCTCTTCTGTCCTCCATCACCGAAACTTTTTCTTCCCAAGCCTAAGTCTTGTCGACCAAGTATCCATTTTCACTATCTACATCACCAAGAATGGTTAAACAGTGACATAAATCAAGAAAGTGGGAAAAGACTAGTTTTAGTGTCAAGGATCCACTCATGGAATAGATCGACGACCATCGGGTAATTGGGGCTGTGAAGTTGCATGGAGGTTTTTGTTAGGTAGAGGCTTGAAATGATCTAATCCGTTTGACCCAGTGGAGATAGGTGGTAGTTGATTGAGATTTTTCAGGTGTCGATGTTTTGGGGTTCTTGTCAACAAATGCACCCATAGCCTGAAACCCCAAAACATGAAATTATGGAACCTCCGGGATTTGGGCCCACAGTCCTAGCCCCTGGTCACAAAGAAATTAGGACCAGGAAGGGCACTAGCATTCATCGCATGGAAAATCAAGACATGAAATGCCAATTTATGATTTGAGCCATCCAAACCAGAAGGGAATATGTCAGTAGATAGGTGAAACAACGAAGTACCCAAGGTCTTAGCCCCGGGTCATAGCCGGTGACCATATGGATGAAAGGTAAGAGAGGTGCTAACACAATTTAAGACTCGTTGCGATTTCAGAAACCAGGTGTCTAAAGGATGAGGAGTTGACTCCTTCCCATCGCCGATATGAGAAATTCACGAAGCACCTTTGGTTTTTAGGTGAGGTCACAGCCCACAGTCACATGGAAAGTAGGGCCAAGAGAAATATAAGTGCATGTTCAGTCCACATATAGCTAAGGCCAGCTAAGGAAATTATCATGGCCCTTAATGAAGATTGAACTGTTTGTTTGGGCAAGGAGATTTCACAATGCTGGGCATCGAGGATCCTGGACATAGCATGTGGGAGTCCCTGAAAGGAGAAATTCCGAAGTTCCTTTGAATATAGGTGCGAGGTCATGGCCCTAGATTACATTGAGGGTAGAGCTAGAAGAAAAGGAGGCTAGCCTCCGAGCCCTGGAGAGCAGCCACGTGGTTGTCTCTTGTGCATGTAGTCTCGGCCACTCTCCATGGAGGAAAGTAGTTAATGAAAATTGATCAGGTGGTTGAAACCTCAGCTCAATCCATAAATGGAAGGCATGGAAGGTCTGAAGCAGTCAGCCCGTGGTATCCCTACAGATAGGTTCCCTGCAAGAGCCATGCCGATATGAGCCAGTGTCAGAAAGGAAATTGCATGCAAAGTCTACAAGAATATCATGCACGTGTAAAGCCTTAGATGTAATCTCTCAGTGACTCTCCTACGGTCAGGGGTGAATTGCTCTGAGTATATATACTCCATTTTGATATTTTTTAATGATCGATGATAGAGCTAAGCTCCCAATTGTAAAGTTTTAATGAGGCCTCTGGTTCTATGGTTATAGATTGTTACTCGAGGCTTTTTGTTTAATGGCGACCAACCTCTTCTTTACTTTTTCTTCTGACCCTTAAAGCCTGGGCATGGATGATCCAGTTGGGTGTTGTAATGATGGTATAGTGTATGATTTATTATATCAATATTTGTATCATTTTAAGGTTCTTGAAGCTTTCAGATCTAAGAGGATCTCACATCTAAGAATTTTCTTCCAAAGGCTGCTGGAAGACCGAATGTCCAGAGAAAACTTTCATTCCTCTCTAGTTTTCCTCCATCTACTCACTTCTATGCAATTACTGGCCTAAGTTAGATCAAGACCTCACCTAGCTCTGTATTTCCAACCCATTTTTTTGAGTTAAAACAATATTTTTCAGAGTTTAATCCCATTCAGTCACCTTCTATAAAAAACCCGTGACATTTAAACTGATGGGTATCGGGATTACTCCTGCTACAATCCAGGAGTGACTCCTGGTTCTAACAGATACTTCCTGACATGTTAGGATGTGTTGATAATATTAAGTATGTTGATTATTATGTTGCATACATGGGAAATTTTACTAAGTTCATGCCATAATTTTACATGGAAAGTAAAGGAGAATGTCCATCAAGAGATCCCATACTGGACCCTAAACAGTGAGTTGCAGGGCTATACAACACAGGTATTATGAATATGTTGGAGATTCCTCACTTTGGGAGAGGAAAGGATGAAAATTTATCTTTCAAAAAACTACTGGCATATGTACATGGAGGTATATTATGGATGGACATACCTGTATCCATAGATGTGGACTTAATTTCTGAAATTATAGGCCTACCTACAGACAAAGCTAAACTAAAGTAGTACTTGGATGACAAAACAAAGGAAAAAACCATAGTAGAGGATATAAAGAATAAATATGGCATTGACAGATCAGGATCCATGGGAATGATTATCAAACAAATAATTTAACTAACAATGAGGTTTATGAAAAAACTGATGGTGTGCAAACTCTTGAGGAAATTTCGCAAGGTGGAAGCCCCTGCAGGTGTAATAGTAGCAGTCGCACAATGTGCAAAGGGGAGTCTACTTATCTGGGCTCCATATTTACTAAATTTGTTTTTGGATGATTTCAAGGATGCACATGACTTTGGGTCCGAATTTTGTTATCCATGGTTAATTATATTGATAACACTGGTGGGATGGGGAGAACCAAAATAAAATGGATTTTACCAGAGTCTAGGGAATTGTCGCACAAAAAAATACACAAGCCTATGGCATACTTCAGATGCAAAATAAAGGAAGAAAAATGTTATCGTTTTTTCCATGTACTATGATAAGATGCAGGAGAAGTTGGAAAACACATGGATGATACCACCAGAAGTGGTGAAAGAGAATCAAAGCATAACCAATTTCAAAGCTTCAAGGCACAACATGTGGATCCAGGCTAAGAGGGATCCTAAAAAGGAACAACTGCAGTTGAGATATTGTGTCATAGGGGAAGAAGTATAGTGGGATAAGAAGGATTGGCCTAAAGAATGGAAGGTGCCAGTAATTTCAAAGAAATTACCAAATATCAAACAAAAAATAAAGGATGTACCTTAACAACAGTCAACTATCCCGACAACAAACACTAGGAAACAAGGATGATTTTAAGGATGTAAATTTATTTTAAAATGTAGAAACCTTGGCGAATATTACTAATCCTTCATATGTCAACTATAAATATTTGGCGATATTTTTTTTTTTAAATTTCAAATTTTTAAGTATTTTTTTATATTTTTTATAAATTTTGGCGATTTTTAAGGTAAAATAATTTTATCCTATAGAATTTGGGCGAATCATTTTTAAAATAGCGAATCTCATTTTTGGAAAAACCATCGAAAATTAGCCCATGAGAGAAATTTAGCCCCTAAAATCATCTATGCTAGGAAAGATACATAGTGCACAAAAGAAACAAGGGATAGCACAACAACTAGAAATCCAAGGCAGAAGAACACTATCCCAACGACATCAAATCATGAAAAGGAGTGCATAGAAGAATAAATGGAGGAACAACAATTGTTACTAATATTCTCATGCTAGAGGATATAGGAGATGAAAATATCCCAGATTTGGATATACCAACTGAAACCACACAACTAGAGACAATGCCAAGGAAAAGAACAATATTGCAGATGATAGGACAACACAAGAAAATGAAGGCACATAAGATCATTCCTCAGCTTACACTTATAGGGGATGATGTAGACTTAGTAGTAGAAAAAGTACAGGACTGCGCAACAGAGGCGTGGTATGATGTTGAGAAGCAAAGGGAGGAAATAAAGAAGAAATTGACAGAGGTAAAAGATGCATTGGATCATTTTCAGATTAGTACAATGCAACATAAAGTTCTGACACAACAACAACAAACTTCTCAGGACATAACATTTCTAGAACAAGAGACAGTGCATAACATAATTATGGGGAGTGATAATTTTTGTATCACTCAGGAGATGTTGCAGGTAGATGAAGCTACAAAGCAGAATCCACTGAAGGATATATATCATCTAGACTTGTAACTTCCCAAGATTCCAACTAAAGTGAAATACAAACTTCAGATAAGTTTCATGTAGGAAATTGAGTCAAGGGCCTGTGAAGATGCTACAATATTACAGTTGGCCAAAGAAGTAAATAATACACTAGAGATAACTCTTATCCAGGTGCAGTTCAAGAGGGATAAAACAAAGAAACATGCTAGAAGAATAGAGAATTAGGTGGAAGAAGTATTTAAAATTATTCCTGACATCGTGCAAGGAGATAATATACCTACATAGGAGAAAATAACACAAGCTATGGATACTTACAGATTCCAAATTATAGAGTTGAAAAAACTCTTAACACCTAGTACTCTTCCAGAAGTAAGAACACAAAGAGAAGAGGCTACAAATCATGCTGAAATATTTGCACTCGAAATCCAGGGAATATCAAAACTTTACAATAAGATCATGAAGTTATGGACAAAAATTTAGGAGGATGGGAAAATTCAGGAGTTGGACCAAAAGGAATATGGGCTAAATACTGCGATGCAAGAAATAAAGAAGAAGAAAAAAACTATGACAATCCATGACAGACTGAAAAGTGCACAAGAAATGAAGAATCTACGGGAAGAGTTTAAGTCCATACAAATAGAGAAGTATTCAATGCAATATCATTTGGAACCATTACAAGAAGCAGCAAAGCATATGGTCATTGAGATAGACGCAATAAAGGGCCAAATTGAAAATTTGGCTTGGAGATTGGGAAATTTATGAAGGAACACATTACTGCGTAGACTGTGAAGATTATAGTATAAAAGAGAGCACATGTAAAATCCCAAGTTGAAGAAATCAAAAACAGGTTTTAGGAGCTCAAGAAGTCAATACATAAATTACACATTGCCTGAGTGGCTCGGGACGAGCCAGAAGTGAGTGTTGGGGGCATGTTGGTGCATGCCATTTTAGAGAAAAGTTTGAGGAAATATTGATAAAAATAAGGATAAAAATATAATAATATGGAAAGGCATGGTAATTAATCAAGGCATTTAGAAAATAGACCAAAGAAGGATTGCGTGTCAAAAAACCTGGAAAAACAACACCAAGAAACCAAGAAAGTCAAAGAAAGGGAGAAAGATGTGGATCAACGAGGAAAACGGTTGGATTTTGGACCAGCCATGATTAGGAAGTTAGAAAGTGGACAAACCCAATCCACCTAGGGCTAGTGGGTTAGGGTTTTCATCATTTTTGTAATGGGTAACTAACCCCTTTTTGTAATATAAATATATTGTGGGGGATAGTAGAGGGAGATGATGTTTTTGCATAGACAGAGAGAGAGAGTAATAATGATATAGGAGATATATATATGAGCAGAGAGACATAGATATTAATTGTAATCGAGGGTAAGGTAGAAATATAAGGAGCTTAGTGTGATCTTGTTAGCCTCAAATGTAATTCACACAATGCTATAAACTTGATGAAGAATAATAAAAGAGTGATGACAACCAAATCTTTGTGGACATAACCCAGGGGGGTCAACCATTGTAAAATTTGTGTCTCCGTGTGGAATGTTTGTCTTATTTCTTGCAATTTTTTATGATGAATGAATTAATCTGATAAAAGTAAAATGTCATGCACATTAGAGTGATAGAATAATTACCATAGAATGAAACCTAATGAATGTATCTGATTACTGATTGATAGATCTAGAGTGTTACACATTATTTTCATCACCCTCATCACCATTGATAGTATGTGTATCACATATTAGATGAAAGATCATTTTCCCTATTCCCTAAAGGATGTTGAAGAAATAAAAATTTCCCAGAGAGATGGAATTGTGTTTTCCTTATTGCAAAACGTTGTAAAGAAGGATCATCGCACCTTGCTCAGTGTTAAGGGTGAAATTTTTTATAATCAACGCAGGTTTCACGACAGTGGCCTAGGAAATCATCATAGACTGCTCAATGTTAAGGGTGTGATGATATTTGTATAGAGGAAAAATGAGAAATTTCTCGAAGGTTCTAGAATAGAATATTCAAAAGGATGAGGTGGCCACTGAGCGGTTTGGATCTCTCACTTTTATGATTTAGTGGGATCATCTTAATCCCTTCATCCCTTCCCCTTCACTCTATATAAGGAGGGATCTCTCATGAGAATATTGTTCTTGTGATAGCTTGGCTTTAGCTTTCCAAGTCAGGTTGTGTGTAGTCTTCATCAAAAGCATTGGAGCAAGAAGTGTGTGTGTTGAGGAAAAGTGCCATCGCAGGGACCTTGCAACATCAAGGCATAGGTTGTATTCTCCACTTTCATCAATATAATACAATAATACATTTCTTTCCTATAAAAGTGTCTCCATTTTTATTGCATAATTCCTTGATCTTATGCATAGGTTCCATTAGAATATATATATCGTTAATCTCTCTTTGTTGGTTTGTTTTTATGAATAGGTTCAACATCCCACAAGCCTTGAGATGGATGAAAGATGAAACTAGAAAGGATCAAACAACGTTTAAATGGTGTGTCGTTTATCCCTCATTCAGCTAGTCTACATTATAATGGAAACCTAAGGAAAAGTTTGTATTGTGTCATGTTTTTTTCTAATTTATTGTTGAATTTAGGGATATTAGTTTGTGTCATCACTTAACAATTTTTCCAGTAACAAAATTGGTGACTCAGTATGTTTTAGATAGACATTTGCACAATTTATAAATCCAAATACAAACACATGAAGACAAGTAAGCCAATAGATTTTTTTTTGTATTATAACGCACAAAGTTAAAAAAAGTGTGTCTTGAGATACAAATATCTAAGCACATGGCTGCATATACATAGATGCATCATGGATTCTTATCATGATAGAAAACTACTGCTCGTTCTACAAGATGGAGTAGTAGACCAACATATGTTGAAACACCAACAATTTGGCGTTGGTAAAGCCAAGGCAACTCATCTACAATAATATTAGGAATGTCCATAGTCAATCCCTCAAGGTTATGATCGATCTCCTCGATATCCTCGACCACTACTCGATCTTGAACAACCACTGCACCTACCTCTCCATGTCTCTGGATTGGAGATGAGCCCAAAGGTCTGATAGGTGCAACATCTGCATTTGAAAACATTTGATTAGTATTAGATACATAATATAAAAAAAATCATAATAAAAATGCTAAAAACAATATATAAATACAAATTATTTTTTACCTACGTCTCCCCAATGCGTACCCTTAGGTAATTTAAATCTAGATCACCACAGAATTCGGTCCCAACATAAGCATAATCCAAAATCATAATGAGTTGATCTCTTAGCCATTGGAAGAAGGTAGTCCCATATGTGATAGTTGGAACACCACCATGACATGCTATCAACTCAACCCACCTACTCATGTGAGGATCCCATGGAGTAGGCACACCCTAATCCACATTCTGAAGATGCAAAAGTGGGACCTTATCAAGGAAAGAGGACACCAAAATTGATCCATACCCAAACTGTTTTAACCAACCAGTCTTGCACTTTGTCAACTATTTTTTCATGTACTTAAGGAGGCCCTCACACCAGTTGAATACACAAGGTTCCATGCAGTCAATGGAATACTGAAATTGATTCTATGAGGCCAAGTGTGGAGCTACACTCCCTACAACATGAGTAATCGTAAAGAGTATTTTCCTCAGAGATAAGTTGAGGACGTTCTTAATGGGAATATTCCCACTAAATTTCTCCATGCTAGCCGAGGAATATAGCACAACATAGTGATCCATTGGTTCGCCTCTTCCCTTGCATCCATATAATGATACTCAGTACCCACGATGAGACAAAATAATAAAAAAATAGATATATTCAATATCCAAAGTGAGAGTATGCACCCCAACATGGAAAACTTGCTCATTCACATCCCACATCTGGACCAAGTGCTCTAACAAAACGAATTGAGCCCTCATGCCATGCACTTTGAAGAATTTGAGAAACCCTCACTCCCAGAGTGCCATAAATGTTTTGGGGTCATTCCCCACATTGAAATATTCCTCTTCGTGTTCTCTCTCCCTCCATTCTAGCATTGTGAACTATGGAAAATATGCCAAAGGACAATTAAGCATGAGCTAGTTTCTTAAAAATCCAAATTTGACGGCTTCACTGGTTCATCTTTTATTTTTTCATTTTTGAGTTGCGATCGACGTAGCCTGAGGGTTGAGTACAATGTGACATAATCACACTTCATTCTATTAATTGATTCTTCGATCCTAGATCATCATGGCTCTCAATAGAAGGAGCCTACGACGATTTGAGGGCGCATTTCCAACTTGAGACATTGCCCATACAACCAACAAACCACCATAAAATTGAACAAATGTGCTATGAAAAGAAATAGGAAAGGGAAGGCACCAACCTCACAGAGTCATATCGAATAATCGTCCATAAATCATGTCGCAGTTGTTTGAAAATCAAGTAAAAATATGGGTTTTTACACTATTTTTGGTGAATTACAATGAAATGGTAAAAATGATTTAGATTTTAACCTATTTAAACATATTTTTATCACTTTTTGACCTATATACAGTTATTTTTCACCTATTTATATCAATGTTGACCCTAATGAATGTTTCAAAGTGTAAGTGCTATAGGATACAAGTCGGGCAACTGGATATTTTTTCATGGATCAAACATTTTATCATTTTTTATGTGTTTTTTAGAAACGGTTTGATGTAAATATTATTTTAAGTTTTTTCAGTAAAAAACGTCGAGCATTGTCTTTGTTCTTTCTCATGCTCATAAATATATGAGAATGTAATTGATTAAACTTTTATGACTTTTTTAGTCTCATTAAGGTTATACGAAAAAGGAATCCCTTGGAGTCCTCTTTAATCTCTTTTCAAACTCCCTAAACATGAAATGATTGCCGAGCGATCTTGTTCTTTTCATGCTCGTTAAATTATTTGAAGAAAATGTTTGTTGAGCGATAGATTTTCTCTTTTTCTATCTCATCAGACTACTTTGCAAAAAAGGACATTTTGGAGTTTCCTTTGAGTTTTTTTTAGACTCTCTAAATATGAAAAACCACTGAGTTTACTTTCTTTGGACTTGCAAAACAAACATCGAAAGACCCATATGGGACCAAACCACTCCTTCCTAGGGTTCATTAAAAATACTCCAAGGGACTCATCCGAAGGATGAGATTACAGTTCAAGAATAGGTTATCCTCCTCAAGCTTGTGTAAAAATAAAAAGGTACTCGCCAGAAATGGTGGGGGAAATTGGGAAAGAAATATATATCTATATTTGTGTTAGTGGAAGTAAGTCTCTCTTGAAAATGACACCACTTTTCATTGTTGTATCTGGGTTCAGAGATCCATTTGTCTCTCATTTGATCATCCACAAGTCTATATATTGGCCCTCTTTGAGTCAATTTTTCCAAGAAAATTGTCATGTTGTTTATATGTTCAAGAGAAGTTCAACCAAAATGAGCCTTCTACTGAGTCGACCATCTGCATTCCTCAAACTCTTACCATGTCAGCCTTCCCTGAGTCAGTCTTGAATCACTTTATGCCCTGTTCTACTTCAAATATGTTACATGTTTCGTTTCATTGATGGGGGATACATCATGGCACTTCTGTGATGAGTCTTTTCCTATCGACTTCAACTCATTATCCACGAATTAGACTTAGAAACTAATTAGTACCTTGGAGTTTTCATGCCTCAATGCCAGGTTTCCTCATTTTCGACAATGGGTTTACATCAATGGCCCCTGATCGAAATATTCCATTGAGTGCTCAAATTCAGATCATTAATTCACATTCGTTGGATTGTACTAGAGTACCTTGGGATTCATTGATATTAATGATGATTTCTCTCGCACTTGTTAACGATATTCATTAATGGCCGATAATCACATGATTTCTACCATGTTCGACTTCAACATTGTAATAGCATGGATATATTTGTACTTCAGGGCGATGGAAATGAAGAGCCTGGATATTTTCACATGGATCTAGGTTGTGGTGGAGTATTCATGAGTCTGTACTAACACATAGATCCACTGTGTAGTCTCATGGATATGTTCAAATGTGAGTCTTTATAGCATAGATAAAAAATGAATTTCTCGTGGCTATGTTAAATCATAATGACATGGATCCACGGTGTATGATTAGTGGCCATGATTCAGTTAACACTTATGCTTAGGGCCACTTGTATTCTGAGTATGGTAATTCCTACCTCATTAATGGTATATTATTATACTGATGCTTGTTTGTTGATAGGTATTTGATCGATGTGCTCCTTGTTATCGACACACATACTCTACAAAGTATTTCATCTTTCATTATTTTCCAACTTCATACTTTGGGGGGAATTATGTTACACATTGTGTTCATCACCCTCGTGACCACTGATAGTATGTGTATCATCTATTATAAAAAAAGATCATTTTCCCTATTACCTGAAGGATATTGAAGAAATAAAACTTTCGCAGAGAGATGGAATTGTATTTTCCTTATTGCAAAACCTTGTAAAGAAGGATCATCACACCTTTCTCAGTGTTAAGGGTGCAAGAATTTAGAATCGACGCAGGTTGCACCATAGTGGCCTGTGACATCGTCGAATATTGCTCAGTGTTAAGGGTGCGATGATATTTGTACAAAGGAAAAAAGTGAAATTTATCGAAGGTTCTCGAATAGAATCTTTGAAAGGATGAGATGGCCTCTAATCGGTTTGGATCTCACACAATTTTTTGATTTAGTGGGATAATCCTAATCCATTTATCCCTTCCCCTTCACTCTATATAAGGAGGTATCTCTCATGAGAAGAGCTAGTCTAATTTATGGGTGAAGAATTTTGCTGAAGATTGTGCTTGTGATAACTATGCTTTAGCTTTCCAAGTCAGGTTGTGTGTAGTCTTCATAAAAAGAATTGGATCAAGAAGTGTGTGTGTTGAGGAAAAGGGTCATCGGAAGGGACCTTGCAACATCAAGGCAAAAGTTGTATTATCCACTTTAATTAATATAGTAATACATTTCTTTCCTATAAAAGTGTCAACATTTTTATTGCATAACTCCTTGATCTTATGCATAGGTTCCATTAGAATATATATATCATTTCTCTCTCTTTGTTGGTTTGTGTTTCTCAACAGGTTCAAGATCCCAAATACCTTGAGATGGAGCAAGGATGAAACTTGAAAGGATAAAAAAATGTGTAAATGGTATGTCGTTTATCCCGTATTAAGCTAGTATACATTACAATGGAAACCTAAGGAAAATTTTGTATTCTGTCATGTTTTGTTCTAATTTCTTGTTGAAGTTAGGAAGATTAGTTTGTCTCAACACTTACCAATTCATCCAGTAACAAAGTGGTATGCTGCTGTAATAGAATAATAGATATAATATGTTTTGAGGTAGAAAGAATGTCCCTCATCCCCACAAAATTCTCCCTTCCAAGATTGCAGACATCTAGGTCCTGCAGTCACCCATAAGCCATCTCGAGTGAGACTGCATTGGGAACTCTATGCACAATGTTTCCTTATGTTCTTTAGAAGGGTCGATGGTTTTTAGGTTTTTTTTGGAAACCTAAAGTAGAACCCAGGTCATCCCAAGAAACCCCCAACACTCCACATACAACAACCCCCTCGGATGCCTCCCCCCCATCAATATAGATCGTCACACCTGATCAACATGGTTCATTAGGAAGATGGTGGTGTAGTACATTATGAGGTAGATTAGTCCTTTTTTCATATAAAGTGTCATATTTAATGCATTTGACATGTGAGTAAGGATTGTGGGTTGAATTTGGATAATGAATCATAAGCTCATAAGTTATGCTCTTTTCCTTTTTTCACCTTGGCATCCATCATCAATGTCCTAGTACCATGTTGTCACTCTTGGGGAACCAAGGTACTATTGGGATGATTTGATAAGGGTAACATATCATTCCCCCCCATTATTAAAACTTTCCATCCTCGGGCCTTTCGCAGTGAATTAATCTTTGATAATGGTTGTTACATGTACACCAAAAAGGCTCATGGTTCATCCTCCTATGAGAAGGAGGAATAGAATGTCGAGGTTGATGCAGATACCATAAAAACAAATAAAAGAAAGAAAGAAATGTGGGATAATGAATTTCCAAATTTAAAATCCAAATGCCAGCTTGATCTCTATCCCCTCACTATGAGGCGATCACCTTTAATCCTAATGCATTGAAGGAGTATCAATTAAAATGAATTAATCCAAACAAGAAAGAAAAGAAAGAATAAAGTTCTTGAAACTTGAAAATGGGACTTCCAATGCATAAAACGAATATCAAAAGGAAAGAAAATGGGTTTGGAATACACACACTACCAAGGAAAAATGATCTCAAGAAGAAATCACTCCCTCTTCAAAGGTGCTCATGGAAATGGAGCAGGCATGGTGCCTTGCATGTTAATAGCTCTATCACCATGAAGTAACCCCAATTTGTTTTCATTCATATACTATAATTACACTTTGATGGGTCTTCTCGGGGAATATTCCTTTACTTAGGTACTAGCACCTAATAGGGTCTTTTGTTGGTCCTCCCGTACCTCAATTTTCCAAATTGCATAAATTCTTGATCTAATATGAAGTTTGAAGAGGACATCTAGTGTGAATTGCTCATGTGGTTTCTATATTAAGTGATGGAGTACTTTATACGATTCTAGGGACTCGTTTACATTGTGATTATTGGTCTTTCTTGATTCTATGACTTTGACTGACTTGGGTGCACTTGACATGGTCCTTTGGAGGACTTCCTTATGATTTCACCCATGACATTGTACATTATATACATGATATAACACATGTGATATAGAATGTTGGGTCATGTGATGACTTATCACATGCATATGCATCCCCTCTTACCTCCTAGACCCTGGATGATGGAAATATGAGATCTCATTTTATAGATATGGTCTTACTGGAATGATAGATGGGTAGGAAGAACAAATCTTGGACAATGCACCTCAGAGCTTGTTAGACATTGGATTGAGGATGTTGCACTGGGACATGATTGCACACCATTAAGAGAGGTGATGCATATTCATTCCACCTTGGATGTTGGGATTTTCACCTTGGATGTTTAACATATGGATGATGATGTCATGCATTATGATGATTTCATGATGATCGAGCTTGCTTTCCATTGGGGCATCTATTTTGATGATGAATTGGGGTCCTTTGACGATGAGACATGAAATTTGGAGGAGGTGTCACCTTTCACCATGATTTTCACCTTTTGATGATGAGACATGGCCTTTGAAGGCCCTCACACCCTTCTAAAGCATGATATCATCCTTTCTAAAAAGGAATCCCCAACAGTCGACATTTCATCATTGGTCGTTGACTGGGTGGTTTCCTTTGTGTTCGACGATAAGACATCTAGTCACACATTGGGATTCATGTAGTGTCTTGGATGCCATTAGCCTTATTGGTGGTTTTCTCGCCTTTGTTAGTAGTTTTTATCATTGGAATCTATTCAAAGGGTCCTTTTGTGTACCACTTGCACTTGACACACGCAAAAGAGTCACATGGTCATTGGTTCTTGAACATGTTCTTTGTATGATTTCCACCAAATCATGAAGCTCCTCCTTTGTACCTTGTGATGACTGATGAGAGATGCCTTAATTATCTCCTTTTAGTGGGCCTCCTTTCATTGACTTTAGCTCATCTATTCTGGAAATGAGACCTAGAGTCTTATGAGTACCTTGAGTCTTGTAGTCATTAGTGGTGGGTTCTCTTGCCATTGACAGTTGGGAATACATCAATGTCTCATGATCGATGGATTCTTCAGGTGTTCGACACCAAATCCTTTATTTCACACCTATAAGAATGTAATCATTGCCTTGATACCTACTTTCATTATCGGTAGGTTGTCTCACATTTGTTAGCGATATACCTCAATGACCGGTAATTAAATGATGTCTCATTGTGTTCGACCTCAACTCCTTTATTCACATAATGTAGAATTGCACCCTTGGTGGATTGTGTAGAAGACTTAAAGACATCACTATGTGGCTGCAACTTCAGTGATCATGGGAGATCAGATTGTACTCCATTGTATACATATATCTTCAGATTAGTTTTGAAACTAGCTTTACTCGGACTTGTTCATGACTATGACAACTTTTGGCATATAACCAAATTTTTATTTGCCTATTCATGGCCACAGACACTTGTTTGGTGTATTTTCACATGGATCTGCAGTGTAATTCTATTGGTAGCCATGTATGCAAATTCAGTGTAGAATGTAATGAGAAACTAGTTTGTTCAGTTGGTTCCCCATCACTCCACTTCTGGGTTGTTTATAATGTATTTCGGCCATCACATATACTCCTCTGATCTCACACATTAGGGGGCATCTGTTATAGAAATATTTTCCTCACCTTATGCAGACTTGCACATAAGCCCTTTTTCCATTCCCCCATGCAGACTAATCATCCCTATTTGATAAATCCAGAGCTAAAAATACAATTTTTTCCACATGTACACACCTTGCCTACTATACAACATGCGTATACACAGGCTTCTCCACAACATCCCCTCGTACATCAGGATTTGTGCCAAAAAATGAAAATTAAATGTTTGGTTTCCATGTCACGATAGAAGATCTCTGATCCTTAGCCTTCCATATACTGGAAACGTTCCGACTTGGCCCTTCAATTCCATTTGAAGACTATAAATGGGCCAATTCCGAGCTATGGAAAAGAGGAAAAAGAATTCAACTTTGAGAGAAAAGTTACTATGGAGAAATTATTACTTCATATTGACTCTGCATCCCTTTGTCCTTTAAGTTTGAACACAATGTTCAACCCCCAAGCTATTCCCTTATTGATTGAGAACCTCATTGTCTCTCTTCTATGAGCTTGCCTTTGGTGGAGGATTAAAGTGGTGGAGGCCCAACTGGAAGGAACTTAGTTTCTCAGTTCCGAACCGTGACGACATGAAAGTTTGTAATATTTTCACTTCTGTTGATCATTTATTAATAGAAATACTCCTTTCCTGTCCAATTGATATCTTACAAATATATGAGTTATTATCCATGGGCATATTTGTTATGCATATTAATGGATTATGCTATCTAATGTGCTAACCTTTTATATTATTACCATATGCTTGCTTTGCTTATTTGTTGAGAACTAGTTGCGGGTATAAATCTTTGGGTCAAATTGCTGAACGATGGACTTCATCGAACATCTTGACGAGGTAGGCCTCTTTCTTATCTCTCTTGCATATTGGTTTATATAGCATTTTTTTGGGATAGAGTTGATTTTTGCAGTCATATCCGTCTGTTGTGGTTTACCCTAGCCATAGAGAGTTCTTCCCTCGTAATAGAATTGGTGACCATACTGGGGATTGATCTTCTTTCTAAGTGTTTGGAGTAATTTTTCTCCTTGCATTTCTCTCATTTTTTTTGTTTCTTGTCGTATCACTTCTTGACATTTTCTGTTCACTCTGGGTCTGAGTTTTCAGCCTTCTCCCTTGCCCATCTTTGTGTTTTGAAACATATACGCACCTTTTTGCCTGACAGTCGCGTATATACAAGGGTTGTCTCTCTGCAAGTTGCGTACATACACTATGTTTTCCTAAACAATTTCCTACATCATCATGCCTTGCTTGTTTGCTAGGTTTGGTGGTTGTTGGGTGGGATTTGATGTTTGTTGAGTCTTCTTAGATCTCTGTAGTGCCTGTTAAGCATCTATGGGATGACAGGAAACCTGTATGGAGTTGAATTTTTGGGCGGAGTCTTTCTCATCACATTTTTATTTTAATTGTCCATGTACATTGGGCTGGGTATTCTACTTCTTGGTATTCTGCTTGAGTTATCTCTTTCTATACACAGTAGAATTTATATATCAAGTCACTTATCAGTCCATGCATTTTCATTTTCTATTATATTGAAAATACAAAAAAATAGGCATTTTGCATTGCTTGGAATTTTTTTCTTTTGAGTCCTTGTCATTAGCTTAGTGAATTTAGTGAAATATTGCATTTTTACTTCAGAATTGCAGAGTTGAAATTGAAAATTACATTTATTTTCAGAAGCATATCATTCATTGAAATTTAAATTTAATACTTTGCATTATTTTCATATTTAATTTTCTTGCAGAGTCATAACATCATGAGTTTCACTACCATACCTTTTTGAGTAATCACAACCACTAAAATCAATGCTATAATTTAAAATTGATTAGTCACAATTTTATTTTCTAGGGTGCACAAACTAGCTTAGGATTTAGTGCCTTGGAATAGGGTTTTGTGAGTAAACTTCTCCAAGGCAATTAAATCAACATATGTGTCTGAGAAAAGAAGTGGAGCAATCCAGTGTATAATTGGTAATATCAGGAGGCTCCACTCACACCGGAGTTAATCATGAGGTTATGTGAGGTTAGTTGAAGGGATATCCCCCTGATACCTTCTGAGCATCATATATATTTCTGGGGATCTTGCTAGTGCCTTTACCTCCGTGAGAGGTGGTACTTTCAAGGTTTCAGGCTTTGCTACCCTGCCCATACTATGGAATTGACTTACGAATGCTCATATGTGCATCAGTTCTTCATTGGTTGCTTATTTTCTTGAATTAGATGCCACATAGGTTACTTGCAGGGGTTATTTTGCAGGTACCCTGGGTCAGATAAGGGTCAGACAACATGCAACCTTTATGGAGGATTACCTCTTCGGGGGGATCTGAACAACTGGTTGTTAAGCCCACGAGGGCCCTTATAAATGATTTTGATACCTCCGATATTTAGAAGGGATTCTTAGGCCCCTCTTAGGCTAGACATACCTTCTTTAGGGAGGGGGGGCACTCAACCACTTTACCTCGTTTGTATGCATATTGGCCGTTTGACTTTTGTTGTTCTCTTTGATTACTAGTTGGACTTATGATATATTTTTTGTCTTTAGATTCTTAATTCATCATGGATTCGGACTAGCATCCTCACCAGTCCCGTCGATTGTTACAATTACCAACATATTTTGGGTCTTTTCCTTCTAAAATGCATAGAGTTATTAGGCGTGGTACACACACCTCCATTTTTCAGACTTGTGATTCTACAAGGATGAGTATTGAATCTAATATTTAGAACACTGGGAGCCCTTCGACTCCCACACCCAATATAGTTAATGGCACCCCTTCAACTCCTACAAACACAATGGTTGTAGTGCCAGAGGCACCTATCATTACTATGGATCGGCCTATAGTAAATTCTCAATATCTTGCCTCGAACCCTTTTGGGTCTCTTGGTCACTCACCGAGCTATAATGTTCAGTCCATCCCTATGGCTTCTAGTCATGTTTCCTATGGTATGACGAACTTTAATACGTAGTTTTCAAATCCCATCCCAGTTGTTGGCCCTACTGCTAGCATTGGGATTGGGGGCACTACACCTCCTTACACTTCATTTTTGTTTGGTGGTTCTCAAATCCTTCAAATGACTCCTAATCTAGGAGGTATTCTTACTTTTAACCCCGGGTCTAATCCTATTACTTCTAGGTGGAACAATCAACTTGGCAGGCAAGATTCAGCTCAAGTTACATACTATACCCCTACCTCCTCAGTGTCAATTCCTACCAATACGTTTGGAATGACGAATCCACCTCTATCCTCCAGATTCCCACTCGGAGGAGGTTAGTTTCATGCTTTGGGCAACCCCCAACCCGGATCCAATCTAGATAGGGGAAACTTTTATAACCCCCAACAGAACATTCCTGCTAGAATGATTCCCAAACAACATTTTATGTATCAAACCAGAGGAGGGACTTATAATCCCAAACAAGGATATGGTGCTTATCAGGACCCTGGATGGGCTATAGTTTCTCAAGCATAATCTTTCCCAGGATCTTGGAGCTAGATGACGCAACCCCATCTCCATTTTTTGTCCATGCTTAATCTGCCAGACATGTATAAGTTAATGAATGACTCTATGAGTCATGATCCTACATGGCCCCCCATTCCCACCAACATTTCTTCGAATATCCCGAAGTTCAAAGGTAAGAATGGATAGGATCCTGGTGATCACGTCACTACCTTTTACCTTTGGTGCTAATCGAATTCCCTTAATGAAAATTCTATTCAATTAAGATTATTTCAACGCACCCTCATCGAAGTTGCTATGAAATGGTATATTGAGCTACCTAAGAGGGAATATGGAGCCTTTAGTCAGATGGTGTTGGTCTTCCTTAACCACTTCTAATTTCCCATCCATTACGATGCTGGCCTATAACTTCTGTTGACTTTACGCCAGGACACCACCACTCATATCTCCGATCATATCTAGGAGTGGAGGAGATGGAAGAGGTTGATTAAGACTCCTATACCGTTGACCTTTCTTTTAGAATGGTTCCTTAAGTCTTTTCACCCTCCTATCTCGAAGGATGTTGCAACAGTCGGGGTTACCACCGAGGAAGAAGAAATCTTTAAATCCCAACAGTTAGATCTCATATATGCTCAGTCTGGGATGTTATATCACATTCTTCTAGATGCACCACGGTCAACTTATGACCCTAGACAAAATCCCAGACCTCATGCCGATGGCATTGTAGGTACTGCCAGTGTAAGATCTGTAGAATCGGTGGAAAGCCATTTGAAATAGTTGTCTCTAAACCAGTCCACAGGAGGGCCAACTTCGTCTGTGTCTTGTAATCCCACTCAGTTGGTAGATTTATTTTCTATGCAATCGTCGGCCAACCCAAATGGTAACCAACAAATAGGTGAGAATAATAAGAAAGGACGTAATAATCGTAAGGGTGGGAAAAATGGTAATAAACCCAAGGACAATGGTAATAATGAGAAGACATGTAATAACGTTGGATAGGGAAAACAAGAAAGACATAAGGTGAAGTTTCTCGATAAGCTTTGGATAGATGATCACCTTACCCATTTGTTCCCCAAACTTGCGGAAGCTATGAGGCTATTATCTCTACTACCTGCCGTGATGACGAATCCATTCCCACATAACCAACACATGGTCTCGAGTTCCTCAAATGCTGAAAATGTGGCTGGTGGGAGTCAAAACCCACCATTGCAAGACGACGATCATTTGTGTATCAATATGGTCGATGTCAAAATCAATGTATCCACTCGATCTCGAGATTATAGCTCTTCACAAGCTATTCCTGGTCTAGAAACTCATCCTCCTCTTCCAAAGATGAACTTACATATTGAAAATTTAGAGCCACCGCCTCGTATTCTGAAAGGAGTAATCAAGCACTCTACTCACAATCCAAATGATAGAGCCACCTAGAAATACTCTATTGTTGAGGACCTGGGTCAAACCGCCTGTGCGATATCGGCTTTGGAGGTACTCCAGACATGTCCTTCACAAAGGAATTCCTTACTATCTGATTTAGGATCTCTAGAACCTAGTGGCTCAAAAGTTATCAATATTTACGTCACAGATGTGAAGCCTCGCTTGCCTTACCATGAGACTTTCCAAATCCACGTGGAGTACTCAAAGTATACCATCAAATGTACGGTTGTTAATGAAGGTGCCTCTACATGTGTGATGTCCCTGATTTGTTGGAAGGCTCTTGGTTCTCTGACTCTTTCCAAGTCATTGAACATGTTGACTTCTTTTGACGGTCATTCCTTCCGCCCTCACGTTATTCTTCCTTCTTTCAAGTTCAGTTAGGTGGGAAGATGCTAGAGGTGGAGGTAGAGTTAGTTGATGCGCCTCTTTATTATAACTTGTTACTAGGACACAATTGGACCTATGCTACGATCGTTGTCGTATCATCTGTCTTCCGTACTCTTTGTTTTCCTCATGAAGGGAAGATCATGACGATCGAACATTTATCCTTTGTGTATGCTAGTCCCAATGCATATGTTGGACAATCAATCCCTGTGATCAAGAATTCTCAGCCGACAAATGATAATATCAGTGTTGGAATGTATTCTTCCCTCATGGGCACTTTTGACTTCAAGACACCGATTCACCATGTTTAAGCCATGTCCAGTAGGCCCGTTTCGATAGGGAGGTCCATTCCTTTCTGCACTTCCTATTTTAGTGATTCGTGGACCCTACCTTCCCTGAATTCATCTTGTGAAGGTCAGCTACATGATGTAATTTCCATGCCACTATCAAAAATGGAGATTGCGTATCAATTTGTTCTTGACTCTTCCACCGATCCCGATCCTGTTACCTCGTCGACGCATGAGGAGGATCCCGTTCTTAGGCCTGTGTGGGCCACTTCATTGTATTGTTTACATGATTTCCTAGATGATACTTTTCCTTCAGACAAATATATCATCGAAGCCATGAATGGTTCTGACATACCTTGGGATGATATACATCATCGTTCTTATTTTCTCCCAGAGATTGAAAGAATCGAACAAGATGACTTTCGATCTACTTTGAGTGAGATAGTCAGTCATGCCATAGTTCCACTTGATATGCACTGAATTTATGACAAAGGAAACATGGCAAGTATTTCTCCTACCATAACGATCGATATCTCTTGTGCCTCTAGAAAGATTGAAAATGTAAATATCGGTGCGAATTGTTTGCCAGAAGAAAAAAGATTGAAAATGTAAATATCGGTGCGAATTGTTTGCCAGAAGAAATCCTGATCTACATCGAACTCTTCAAGGAATTTTGAGATGTATATGTTTGGTCATATGAAGAGTGTTACACATCAAAATTACTCAACTGGATAGGTTTCTCATATTCCTCTCAATTGTTGTAAGTGTCGCAACTTCCTTACAATTTTCCCAAGTGTCGCAAGTTGGTTACAAGTGTCGCAAATGTTGTTTAATCATGTTTCCATAATGACGACACTGAGGAGATACTTAAAAATTCTTATGTACCTGGTTTGAAGAAAGAGAATTGGTTTACTGGAGTAAAATAACTCTTAAAACCTGAAAAGGGCTTTCAATCAAGAGTTTTGAGGGTGAATGCTCCCATGAAATAGCCTTAGTAGCGCTGGCGCTCCCTTATAAGGCCTCAGGGAGTGTTATAACGCTTCCTCACCCCTCTGAAGGAGCGCTACTCACTTTTGAAGCGCTGACGCTCCCCTTAAGCCTCTCTAGGAGCGTTCTAGCTCTCTGATGCCCCTTTTGAAGGGGTTCTCCCTAATCTAGGTCAATTGTTAGCCCGGTGAGGAGAATAAGGAAAGGATCTTTTGAGATTAGGAGGCAGTTGTACTCAAATTCTTGGTTTCATCAAGAGATCCTTGATCTAAGGAGGAGGTTCCCAACTTGTTCTAAACATAACTCAAGACGTTAATCTCCTCCCAACCTATATAAGCAAGCTCTATGATGGTGAAAAGGGGGGATAATTGCTAGCATGAAACCTATGATCTCATAGGAAACACACAGTCAGTCAAAAGATTGGAGCGCAACTCGGAGCGTGCAGGGACAAACGTCGATAAAGAGGTACTTCTGTTATCCTTCCTTCTCATGTATTAGTTTAGATAGATTTGAAAGGAAGTCAGTTTCCATGTTAATCATTTTTCTGTCTAGGGTTAAGGTCAAGCTCTTAGAGGCGATCTACCTGTCTGCAGGGAGATTTTCCTACAACAGAAACTGGCGACTCCGCTGGGGAGATAGCCTCGAATCGAAACCTCTTGTTTCGATTTCTACTCATTGAACTAGTTCTATCCCTTTATTGTTTCAGACCTAGTTCACTGCTCTTTTGATTGGTTTCATGAGCTGATTGGCTCCCTACCCCATCACACTCAGCATAATTGTCGAAATTGGATTGCAATTTTTTGATTTTTCTGACAATTTTTGGAGTTTCAGACCCTGGCGCCCCTGTCCTAGTGTTAACAGAGAGCCAACGCTCATAATATATTTGCACGGAGCGCTATAACGCTCCTTTCCCTTGGAAACAGAGCGCCATCCCTCTTTGGCTCAAAAATATTCCAGAATTGCATTTTTTTTGGATTTTGCCTCTATGTTTTCTCTGCTGAGCAACCTTGTGAGTCAGTGTTTCTTCCCTCTCAACCTTGACATCTATCTTTTGATTGAAGAATAAGCACCTTACTGTTTGGATCTTGTAGACTTCTTCACTATTTTCATTCAAGTCTTTCCTGTTGAGCGAAGTTTAAAACCTATGCATTGTTCTTCTCTCCTCATCAGCTGAGTAAAAATCTTGGTGAAGGTCATCAAAGGCCTACAGACCTCTTTATCTTGATTTGAGTCAAGGTCATTGTTCTTCAACTTTTGATTTTTGGGTGTGAATTTTGTTTTTTCTTTGATTGTTTTTTTTCTTTTGCTTTTCGTTTTGATTGCAACGAGAGGGTGCATTGTTTGTATAACTTTAGCTTGTGCTAGTTTGATTTTCATTCATACAGAGACAATTAGCAAGACAAGCATTGTTTTGAATTGATCTTTAACCCATATACGAACAATGAAAAAGCATCTCCATGATTGATTGTGCATATTAGAAGGCATTTAATTTTTTTTGCATTACATCAGGATTTGATTGAGAAAAAGAATCGTTTGGGGACACTCCGTATTTGTGCTTGTTAGTGAAAATAACTCTCTCTCTCCCTTAGATAGAAATTCATCGAAAAGAAATGTCTTCTTATCATGTTCGATGCATTCTTTGGGTCTGAGTCATAATTCGATTTGTTTCACTTCCATGCACCCCTTTGAGTAAAGAATAGCCATAAAAATAAACGTTAATTAAAAATTATCTAGAATTTTTTCTTTCCTAGAATCCTCCACCAACAGTAGAATAGGTGTAGTACTTTGGATTAGGCTGTGAGCATAACTCTCCAAAGTTTCCAAAACAAATAGTAGCATCCTGAGTTAGGGAGAGTCAAATCCAATCATCGTATAAGTCTGCCTGGGATCCCCCTCTCACACAAGGGTTACGCATGAGGTCGCATTCGGGTAAGCTACGGGGACTAACCCTCCGTGGTTTAACTGATTTTGGTGGTCGGATCGTATTATGGGGGTCACTTTGAGGTAAATCCACAATTACTGCGTGGAATCCTTCTAGTTGATTTCGGGCTTGATACCCTGCCTTTACGTTCCAATCAGACTGTCGACTGTTCCTGCCCAGGGGATGACTGCAAATTGGTAACCTTAGTAGCCATAATATTTAGGGTCTTACAAAAGGTGACAGTGACGGGAAGTCTCACTGTACCTGGAGAAGACATTGGTCAAACTCACTCAGGCTCCTTGGAGGGTAAATCCACAATTATTGCGTGGAAGCTTGCACCAAGGCATAAGTCTGTTAAGTAGGTCGCCATTGTAACTGTTCCACCCTACCCCCACCCCATCTGGACTTGATCACGCGACATTGGATTTCATCACCAACTAGTACGGTCATCAAAAGAAGGTCCTGTTTACTTGGTTGTGATTCTTAGATTTTTTAGCGTGTGATGTTTCTTTTCGCTAGTTGGCCATAGATTTCTTTCGCTGACTCTTTTCCGCCAACATCGAACCTCCACGCCGTTCACGGAGACTACAGGGACTTCCTCCAGAAAATATGGAAGGAAACACCCCTTTACCCCCTCATTCTACGGAGGAATCTCCTCAACAGGGTGAGGTTCAAAACACTACAACTTCCCAGGAAGAAGTTCCCATCCCTTTGGAGAATTTTCGAATTGTCTCAGAATCTTCGGAAGCATACTGCATTCCGGAGGGATACAAATGACAGATCCTCCACTTAAATTCTGCCGGAGAATTTGTTGTCATCAATCCAGATATTCCGGCTAGGTCTCCTCAAAACCCTTTAGCCAATGACCCTTTTTGGACTGTGGACATTGTTCGGAGTCGACCACGCTTGGTGCAAGATCTTTATGGAACAGGATAAGGTGTCGATGCATCTTTTTCCTACACTGTACCGCCAAATCACTTCACCGGTACTACCACTTTTACAGCCACACCAAGCGTTGGTCGGAACATACTGTCTGTTGGCCCAAGGCCTACTATTCCCCTCCAGATGGCCCATTCGACAATGGCCCTACAGATTCCGACTATCCCTGCCAGTAATGCGGTAGTTAATCAAGCCCCGATTGGCACACCTGTAACACCAAGACCTACACTCCCTTTTGGATTTAGGGAACTGAACGCGTCCGCTACCACCACTGCCCAAACCACTACTTAAATTATACCGAGAAGTTCCATACCTATCCAACAACCCGAAGGGACTAGCCTTGGTGGTCCTAACCTGATCGGCAACACCGGTCAGTCGTTGGCATCTAGCTTTCAGATCCCGGGAACTCTACCTCAAACTGGGGGGCATCCTCCCTCCGGAGGACAAATTCCATTCGGAGGGAACCCTAATGCTGGGGGGCATCCTCCCACCGGAGGACAAATTCCATTCGGGGGGCACCCTCACGTTGGGGGGCAACCTCAAGTTGGAGTCCACCATCAACCACAAGGACAAAATGTGTCCGTCGCACCCAATCCGTGGAGCGTCCCTTTTCAAGGAAATCCGCATGCCTCCACTGGACAAAATGTGCCTGCC
>ML781059.1:387294-405730 GCA_009831015.1 Picea engelmannii
CCCACATCGCGATGAAGTGGCCAAACTTTTCAAGCGAAATTTGCAACCCGCTGTGCTTACTCAGCCTTTTCCGCAACAACAATCTTTGGTTGCACAAACCCCCACGCCGGGGGGCAGCTCCAACCAACCCCCTGATGAGGCCTCGACCAACGCACACATCTACATGTTTAACGGGGTTAATCTAACCACTCGTTCTGTGACATACGACACACAAGTTAAACCTGATAAGCCGAAGATTGCTAACGGTTCTTCGCTAGATCCTTTACAATCTGCTGTTAATCCTCCATCTGTTAGCCCTCCATCCGGGCCACTTCATATTGAGAAACCTTCTTTTGACTCCATCCTATGCCCTCCTAAGAGAACCATCCAGAAATCCACTTTCAATCCTAATTCACGGGCCGCCCAAAATTACAATATTGTAGAAGATTTGGCCCAAGCCCCGTGTGCCATGTCCGCATTGGAAGTTCTACAACACTGTCCTGACCATCGTAGGATGCTCTTAGCTGCTATTGGCGCTTTCAATCCCGAGTCATCAAAATACATCACGTTTAATCTGGATGATCATCAACCGTGACTCTCCCACCATCTATCTTTCCAAATCGATGTTGTTGTTCACAATCAACAAATCCACCGAACTATACTGGATGAGGGAGCCTCTACCTGTGTCATGTCTCTAGCCTGTTGGAAAGGTTTGAAATCACCTGCCCTTAAAAAATCCCCTACGATGTTACATGCTTTCAATGGACGAGGTTTCCATCCTCATGGATTACTACAATCCCTAGCCGTCCAATTGGGCGGTAAAACTGTTACCGTTGATGTCGAGGTGGTCGATGCTCCCCTCGATTACAACCTATTACTCAGAAGAAGTTGGTTCTACGCTATGACTGCCGTCGCCTCGTCGGTGTTTCGATGTGTACAATTCCCCCATCAAGGAAAAATTTTCACTATCGATCAACTTGACTTCTGTACACCCCACGCTCACATCCCTGCCACCAACAACATTCCTTTTTTGGGAGACCACCCAGTTACGTATGAAAGCATTGGTGTTGGTTTATTGAAAGATTCTAGCCTTATGGGTACTTTCCCTACACCACTTCCACCTACTGCGCACCACATTGCTGCTGTCAATATGATCTCGACTATGCCTTATCAATCCTTGGAATCATCTAATCCTTGGATTGTACCTAGTCCTTTGGAATTCGATGTGCTCAGTGACACCATGCCACTCAGCCCAGCCGAGGCCGCATACGTAGCTATCCAATCTACCTCTCCCTCTCCCAACAATTCACATTCATTGGCACCCGATGCTTACTCGGTGCCCTCGTGGTTGGATTCCCTATCATCTGTCGTTGATTACATTTCCCACATTTTTCCCTCGGACGAATCCATTATGGAAATGCTTAGCATTGACGAATTGCCCTAGGATGATAACCACCATCGATCCTCTTTCCTTCCACCTTTGGAATAAGTTCAAGACATACGATCTGTCTTCCCCCCCGATGTTACCGATGCTCCAAAATCCCCTATCCTCACACAAGATACTTTCTCTGAGGGGAACATGGGTAACATCTCTACTACAATCACAATCGACATTTCAGTCAAAGAAGGTGTCGTGGAAAACATTAATCTTGGTGCTAATTGCATGCCCGACGAAGTGGTTTCTTACACCGCTTTGTTCAAGGAATTCCACGATGTCTTCGCATGGAGCTACGAGGAAATGCCATGGATTGACCCTTTAATCGTCATACATGAAATCAAAACTTACCCTGACGCAAAACCGGTTCGACAGAAACTCTGCCCGGTTCACCCCAAGAAAATGGCAGCTATAAAGGCAGAAGTTGAAAAACTTCTAAAATCTGGCTTCATCTATCCCGTCCCTTTGATAGAATGGATCTCCAACCTTGTTTCGGTTGCCAAAAAACAAGGGACCATCCGTGTTTGCGTAGATTATCGAGATCTCAACAAAGCTTGTCCCAAGGACAACTACCCTACGCCTTTCATCGATCAAATCATCGATAATTGTGCAGCAAGTATAATCTTCTCTTTCATGGATGGCTTTTCTGGATATAACCAGATTGAAATCTTACCCGTGGATCAACATAAGACAGCCTTCATCTGCCCTTGGGGAACTTTCGCCTACCGAAAGCTACCTTTTGGCCTTAAAAATGCTGGTGCTACTTTCCAGCGATCCATGTCGTACACTTTCCATGACATCAAGCATATCGCGAAACCTTACCTCAATGATTTACCTGCCCATTCATACAACTGACCTGATCACATTGGTCACTTGCGGGAAATTTTTCTTCGATGTCGTTTCTATCGTATTCGTCTGAACCCACATAAATTCATTTTCGCTGTCGAATCCGGCTGACTCCTCGGTTTCATTATCTCCAAAGACGGGATCAGGGTGGATCCCTTAAAGATCAAGGCCATTCTAGCCTTACCCGCACCTACCAACTTGACCCATCTCCAAATTTTGCAAGGCAAAGAAAACTTTCTTGGCCGTTTCATCTGCAACTATGCCGAGATCACTAAAGGATTTATGCAGCTACTACAAAAGAACATCCCTTTCATCTGGGATGACACTGCCCAATGGTCATTTGACGCTCTCAAGCACGCTTTGACCCACGCTCCTTTGTTACATCCTCCCGAATATACAAAGGATTATATCCTTTACTTGGATGCTTCTACTTCTACCATTGCGATGGTGTTAGTCCAAGAGGACTCTAACGATGAAGAACACGTGATTTATTATCTAAGAAAGAGTTTATCTGGACCCGAACTCAGATATTTGCATGTTGAGAAACTGGCCATGGCAGTCGTCATTGCTGTCCAAAGATTCCGCCATTACATCTTATTACGCACCACCACAGTAATCACAGACTCCAACCCCATGTACCACGTCTTGACGCGTCAAGTACTTGGGGGAAAATATTTGAAATGGATCGTTATTCTTCAAGAATTCGATCTCGAGTTTACAAAGGCTAAAGCCAAAAAATCCCTGGTGTTTGCCGAGCTCATCTGTGCTCTCCCTTGTGCCGATAAAAACACTGAACCTAGATATCCTCTCCCCGATGAATCTCTCTTCCTCATCAACACCTCTGACCCTTGGTATGGAGACATTATCCTCTACCTTCAAACTCAACGATTTCATCCCAAAGTCTCTCGTGAAGAGCGTCGACGCATCCGTCACCACTCTCACCGTTATCTCATCCTCAGTGACACTTTGTATTTCCGTGGTATTGACACCATTCTTCGGCGATGTATGATTCACAAAGAGGCTGAATGTGTTTTGAACGATTGTCACCTTGGCGCCTATGGCGGTCACCTTTCCGAGATGGCCACAGCCCAAAAAATCCTACATGCCATCTACTTTTGGCCCTCGATTTTCAAAGATTACATCGAGGCCGTCAAAAAATTCCCACCCTGCCAAATCTTCAACAAGAAGGCACACACCCACCCTATTGCGCTACAGCCCATTATTGCCATTGGCCCCTTTTCCAAATGGGGTATCGATTTCATGCAGTGTAAGCCTACCTCAGCCGAGGGGCACGGTTACATCATCGTCGCCGTCGACTACTTCACCAAATGGGCTGAGGCTATGCCTACCTTCCTGAACGATAGCCGTACTGCAGCTCTATTCCTCTTCAACCACATCATTACTCATTATGGTGTACCACGTGCCATTGTCACCGACCATGGTGCACACTTGAAAAACCAGATGATGAGCGAGTTACATGTCAAATTGGGTTTTCGCCATGAAAACTCATCCCCCTACTACCCTCAAGTGAACGGGCAAGTTGAGGCTATCAACAAAGTCCTAAACACAATGATCCAATGCATGGTAGGGGAAAACAAGACATCGTGGCATTTACAACTGTTTTCCACTCTCTGGGCCTATTGCACGTCTGTGAAAACCTCAACTGGATTCACTCCTTTCCAGTTGGTCTATGGCATTGAAGCTGTCCTACCAATCGAGTGTGAGATTCCATCACTAAAATTGAAAGTAGAACTCCTGCCCCATACTTTTGTGAAAGAAGAACGATTCTTGTATCTATCCAAGCTAGACGAAACACACCGTGATGCTGCCCTCGTTAATGAGGCACATCAGAAACGAATTAAGAGTCAATATGACAAATCCGTCCAATCTCAAGCCTTTGCAGAAGGAGACTTAGTCCTCGTTTACGACCAAGCACACGATAAATTGGGAACAGGAAAGTTAGAACCTATGTGGCACAGTCTGTACATCGTGAAGCATGTTTTACATAGAGGTTCTTATGAACTAGTAGATCATGATGGAATTTCTCTGGGAGAGCCCCGAAATGGGCTTTACCTTAAAAAGCACTATGCCTAGATCACCTAGCATCTGTACTTTGTACATTATTGTATTTTAGTTTGGTGTGTCTTTTTCTTTCGCGTGCTCGAGTCTTTACCATTGCCACTCATGACTGTGCCTATGTTTTCATGCGCAGATGACGTCTTACTTTCCTATCTTTTTTGGGTTCACGAATGGCGCCAGCCAACATACTCGGAACATTGCTTCAGCAACATGGGTTATTTATCAGTTTGACGAGCTGGTGAGTTCAGGAGGCATCTGTTTAGGACCAGCAACCAACAATATGGAAAAATACCATGCTGTCATTGGACTGTTGACCCAAGCCTCCTCCCTATGTATCTCTCGTATCATTATTTACTTAGACTCCCAACTCATGGTTTATCAACTCAACCGCATCTACGCTATTCGTAGTCCTATCCTGCTATGTCTACACTTGCAAGTTCGCTGTATTGAACAAATGTTCGATTACATTGAATATAGACACATTCCGAGAGAACTTAATAGTGTTTCAGATTCGTAAGCTAATTATATCATGGATCGGTATCTAGCCCACAGATAAGATTCAATGAAAGTAAAAACTGTACATTACATGTAAATTAAAACACATCACAGACATCATCATGTACAAATCATCGACATCATAAAAAATCGAAACTGTATATATATATATATATATATATATATATATATATGGCGTGACTGAAATGTTTGTTTTACATCAAAAAGTGTGTAGAAGAGCAAAATATTGGGCCTTTCCACCCATACAACATCGCCTGACAAGGCATACAAAACATGATCACCGGATAGACTCTAATCTCCCCACACTACCTTGTGCTGTGAGTAACATACTACTGCATGCACTACGCACCTCAACATAGAATTGATATTCTCTGGTACCCCTATAGTGTGTCGCTGCCGATGTAAAGGCACTTCCCCCCTCCGCAGAGGAGGGACACCCATCATAAGGCCTTGGAGGTTTCTTTCAACCTCCCGGAGACCCATCACTGGTACCACCGGATCTGCTGCAACTGGGGCGCCTCCATGACGCCCTAGTACTGGTATATCAACAGGGCGCACTGCTCCCTTGTCTGCATGTTGGAAACAAAACATCTGTTAAAACTCTTTTACATACCCAAAAAAATACATATACATCAAAAACTTAAAAAACAAAAACTAGACAAGGTATGGTTTAATCTCTTACCTGACTCGTCTCAGTCTTCCCCCGTGGGAAAAATCAAGTCCATACTCCCACAAAAGTCTACATCGGCATAGGGGAAGTCCTCTATCCATAGGTACTGCCATCTCAGCCAAGCAAAGAAATCACCAATGAAGTGGAACTCTGACTCCGAAACTAGCCTTGGAGACAGACTAGTCCACCTCTCCATCCTAGGTTCGTCCACTGGTCGTACTGCCAGTGCTATCTGAGGCTGCATCTGAGGGATGCGCTCTAGGAAAAACGAGACCAAAAACGAGCCATAGCCGAACTGCTTCTGACCAATCCTGCACCGTGAGATCTGTTCCTTCACATTTCGAAGGAACGCTGCACTCCAGTTGAACAGTGTTGGTTCCAAACACTGAACACCATAGGCCACCTACGATCTCGATGCCATATGAGCGCTAGTGTGTCCTATCACGCTCGTAATAGCAAATATTATAGATCAGAGAGGCAGATCTCGTATATCCTTGATAGGGATCCTGCCCCCTACCAACCTTGCTCCTGAAATACAGTGGCATGCCAGATACACGTCCACCTACTCAGGTAATGCCCTCTGCCCAGTGAAATATATAAGGACCCATCTTTTTGAGAGGTCGTTCAAAAAGTAAACATCTTCCAACTCGATGGTTAGAAGTTGTGTGCCGATACAAAATCCCTGTTCCGCAACATCCCAAAGACCAATCATATGCTCAAGCAGTAACACCTCCCTCTTCATTTTTTGTAATTTGAAGAACTTGAGCAAGCCGCAAGATCGTAAAGTGGCCCGCGTATGAGGACTCCATAGAGCGGCCAAGTCATCCATCTCATGTTCCCTTTCTTTCCATTCAATCATGATTGCCGAAGACACCTACAAAAAAAAAAATCAAGAATTTCGTTATTCCTCACTTTTTGGTAATTTTGGCTATTTTCAAAAAACATTTTAAAACATAAAACAAAATGCCCATGTCATCTAAAAGCAACCACTCACTCTTTTTAACCACCACGCCCTTTAACATTTGTTAAATAATGATAAAAACGTTTTAAAAATGCAAAACGACTTTGGGGGGTGCGTGAGCATTTGGGGAGAATTTTTATGAGTTCTTTTGCTAAGAATGGCCTGCCTAATTGATTGCAAGGGTGTAGACATCCTAACAACCCATGTCTAATGCATTTTTGCAAAAGAATCCCCCTATTTTATTAATGTTTGAAAGGAGGCCGATTTGGTTCAAAGAGGGGCGACTTAGGGCTTTGTGTTTTAAATAGATAATGCTATAAAAATGGATCTAAAACCATATAATTGAAAGAGAAAGGGATGGACACCTACCTGGTTCAAATGGCGAGTGAAATGATCAATCGTAGCTCCGGTAGCGAGAAAAACAAGATTTGCTCCAAAATGAGATTCTCCACTACTCCAAAAATCCTTCCAAATGAAATGGTGAATGAATTTTCAAAACAATTGTTATTTATAAAGTTCCATTTTTTATAAGGTATGGTCATTTTTGGGTTTCTCTAATGATGTAATGGCTTCACTAAACTCTGGTTTGTAGCTTTGGTATCACAGGTTTCTTGGCAATCCTGATCGGTTATTCACCTTGTCGCACTTATGAGCATAGTCTTAGTTCGTTCTCGAGCTCGACAATATGAGAACGTAACCGGGTAAACTTTTATCTCTTTTTCGGACCTGTCTGGATACGAACACATGAAAAAGGAACCCCCCTGGAGTCTCCTTTAAACCCTTTTCAGACTCTCTAAATATGAAAATATTGTCGAGTGATCTTACTCCCTTTCACACTCGTTAAAAGGTCAGAAAGGGCATTTTGCGAGCAATAGTTTAACCCTTTTTCGGTCTCGTTGGACTACTGTACGAAAAAGGAACTGAGAGAGTTCTCTTTTAAGCGTTTTTCCAAACTATATAATCCCGAAAAACCTTCGAGTTTTTTGTCTTTGGACTCGTTAAAGCACACATCGACAGGCCCATACGGGACCGATCCCTTACTTCTTCCGGTTCGTTAAACAAAGGAAGAGGAACTTACCAAAGGTGAGTTATATCGAGCATGTGTTATCCTCCTTGAGCTTGTTAAATAAAAAAGAGGTACTCATCTATTTGGATGGGGGAAAAATTGAAAGGAGCAAGCCAAGTAGTCTCTTGAGAACATCATCCAACACTTCTTAGAGTCGCCCTTGAACACGACACTTTGTCATTTGCATATATCATCATCTGCTGAACCTCTGCACTGAGCCAATCCTTTGAGTCCCTTTCACTCCTTTGGGTCGTCCGACGCAAGTCACTGCATCCACTGCATAAGTATCCTCTTCAGTTGTGCCTCAGTTTTCAAGGGAAGTATCCGCCTCGAGAGTCAACCATCCCAAATATCTTGTCTCAAAACCCGTGTCAGTCCATGTTCTTTTGACCTACCAATTACATCTTTATATTCATTTCACGTCGTTGATGGGGGATACATCAAGGCCCTCCCTTGATGAGTCTATTCCTGTCGACTTCAACACATTATCCGAGAATTAGACTTAGAAACTAGTTAGTACTTTGGGACCTGCATGCCTCAATGGCAGGCCTCCTCACATTCGACAGTGGGTTTACATCATTGAACTCTGATCGAATGATTCCACGAATGTTCGACCTCAGCTCATCTATTCACGTTCGATGTAATGTACTAAGGTACCTTGGGAATCATTGACATTAATGGTGATCTCCCTCGCACTTGTTAACGGTTTACCTCATTGACCAATAATCAAGTGGTTTCTGCCATGTTCGACATCAAGACATCTATTCACATGGTTAGAATCGTATCACACTGGGATTGGTAAGAAGACCCTGGGTTGAGTAATTCACTTTGATATATGCTTCACCCAGGTTGTGAAGGAGTTTCTATTGGACAAAAAACACATACACTGTTACATAGATCCACTTTGTATTGGTCGTGGCTATGTCTTGTCATCTTTTAGATCCACTGTGTATCTTTCATGGCTACGATCAGTCCGAGTCATCAAAGTATAGGTCCACATTGTATATTCGGTGGCTATACCCTTTTATCAATACAATTATGGATCCAAAGTGTATATTATGGCGGCCATACCTTACAAGTCTCGATCACCCAAGCATAGGTATGCATTCCTTGGGTTTTGAAATATGTCATGATATTTGTTGGATGTTTGTGTGCAGCTTCCGTCAGGTTCTCTGAGTCTATACCCTTGCTTGAACATCTACAAAGTATTTCAGTCATCAGTTCACATCTTCTGACTTCATACTTTGGGGGGCATTCTGTTACACATCAAAATTACTCAACTGGATAGGTGTCACATATTCCTCTCAATTGTTGTAAGTGACGCAACTTCCTTACAAATTTCGCAAGTGTCACAAGTTGGTTACAAGTGTCACAAATGTTGTTTAATCATGTTTCCATAATGATGACACTAAGGAGATACTTAAAACATCTTATGTACTTGGTTTGAAGAAATAGAACTGGTTTACTGGAGTAAAATAACTCTTAACACCTGAAAAGGGCTTTCAATCAAGAGTTTTGAGGGTGAACGCTCCCCTGAAATAGCCTTAGGAGCGCTGGTGCTCCCCTATAAGGCCTCAGGGAGCGTTATAACACTTCCTCACCCCTCTGAAGGAGCGCTACTCACTTTTGAAGMGTTGACGCTCCCCTTAAGCCTCTCTGGGAGTGTTCTAGCGCTCTGATGCCCCTTTTGAAGGAGCGCTCCCTAATCTGGGTCAGTTGTTAGCCCGGTGAGGAGAATAAGGAAAGGATCTTTCGAGATTAGGAGGTAGTTGTACTCGAATTATTGGTTTCATCAAGAGATCCCTGATCTAAGGAGGAGGTTCCCAACTTGTTCTAAACATAACTGAAGAGGTTAAGATCCTCCCAACCTATATAAGCAAGCTCTATGATGGTGAAAAGGGGGGAGAATTGCTAGCATGAAACCTATGATCTCATAGGAGACACACAGTCAGTCAAAGGATTGGAGCGCAACTYGGAGCATGTAGGGACAAACGTCGATAAATAGGTACTTTTGTTATCCTTCCTTCTCATGTATTAGTTTAGATAGATTTGAAAGGAAGTCARTGTCCACGTTAAGCATTTTTCTGTCTAGGGTTAAGGTCAAGCTCTTAGAGGCGATCTATCTGTCCGCAGGGAGATTTTCCTACAACAAAGAGATGCCAGGAATCGACCCTCATATTTTCAAACATGATATTAGAACTTATCCGGATGATAAACCTGTTCAACAACATCTTAGAGTTGTAAATCCCCGGAAGGCCCCTTCTATAAAGGTAGAGGTGGAGAAGCTACTCAATGTTGGTTTCATCTACCTAGTTCCCTTGATAGAATGGGTGTCCAATCCCGCTCCTGTAAATAAGAAGCAAGGAACTATCTGTGTATGTATGGAATTTTGTGACCTGAACAAGGGTTGTCCTGAAGATAACTTCCCCACAGCTTTCATCGATCAGATTCTTGATGAGTGTGAGAGAAACAAAGTATTTTATTTTATGGACGAATTTTCAAGGTATTACCAAATTCAAATCAAACATGAGAACACAATATGGAATTTATTTTTCCTTGGAGTAATTTCGCATACCGGAAAATGACTTTCGGCCTTAAAAATGCCGAAGAAACCTTCCAATGTGCCATGGATTTCTCTTTTCACAATATTAAGCACATAGTCGAAGATTACCTTGATGATCTTGCTACTCACTCTCGCAAGAGAGCGGATCACGCTATGCACCTTCAACTTGTTTTTGAAAGATGTCGTTACTATAGAATTCGGTTGAACCCTCACAAGTGCATCTTTTGTGTTAGGTCTGGTCATATTTTGGGATTTCTGGTTTCTGAGACTGGGATCATGGTAGATACATTAAAGGTTGAGGCTATACTTCGATTGCCTCCCTTGTGCACTATTAGAAAACTTCAGGGTTTAAAGGGAAAAGCTAACTTTCTACGTCGGTTTATAGTGAATTATGCCAATATCACTAAGGGTTTCATGCGTCTTTTGAAGAAGGACACCCCTTTTATCTGGGATGAGCAATCCTAGGAGTATTTTGATGCTTTGAAGAAAGCCTTGGTATCGACGCCTCTGCTGAAGTCTCCTAACCATAGTAGGGATTAATTGCTTTATATCGTTGCATCTGAGGAGACGATTGGTATGGTTCTATATCAGGAGGATGATGAGTTATGCGAGCATGTCATCTACTATATTAGTCGAAATTTATTCGCTCGTGAGCTTAATTATTCTCACGTTGAAAAGATAGCTTTGGATTCCGTTCATGTAGTCCAACGTTTGCATCATTATATATTGCTTTGCAAGACTACTATGGTTGTCGATGTCAATACATTTCAATACGTCCTTACCAGGCGTATCATAGGTGGAAAATATAATAAATGGATTGTCATTTTACAAGAGTTTGATCTCGATTTTTCTTCTATGGAATCCAAGAAATCACTAGTCTTTGCAGAGTTAATATCTGACTTTCCACGATTAGATGAGGATGTTATCCATGTTGATTCATTTGTAGACGAACACATTTTTATTTAAAGATTATATTGAAGGGGTTAAGAAATGTTAGCCCTGCCAGGTGTTCACTTGTAAAATGCGCTCATATCCAACCCCTCTTCACTCAGTCATTATCGTCGGTCCCTTCACCAAGTGGGGGTGGACTTCATATATTGCAACCCAAATTCGGTTGGGGGAATCAACACATTATTGTGGCTGACAAATACTTTACTAAGTGGGAAAAGGCCATGCCTACAGTTAAATCCGATGGGAATACTACAACCTTCTTTGTATTCAATCAAATAATCGCCCAATTCGGTATCCTAAGTGAGATTGTCACTGATCATGGTAGTCACTTTCAGAATGAAATGATGGAAGAACTAACATCTAAGCTAGGGTTTAGACATGGTAATTCTTCTCCTTATTACCCCCAAGAAAATGGACAAGTAGAGGTCGTCAACAAGTCTCTCAAAACCATTTTGCAAAAAAATGTCAGTCAGAGTAAGTCCAACTAGCACATTATGCTATATCCCGCACTTTGGGCATACCAAACCTCGGTCAAGATTGCCACCTGATTTTCCCCTTTCCAGTTAGTACAGGGTTGGGATTCGATTTTACCTATTGAATGCAAAATCCCTTGTCTTAAGTTGGCATTCGCGCTCCTACCTGACAATTTCGATGTCGAGAAATGCCTTGTACACTTAGAGAGTCCTGACAAGTAGCATCGAAACACATTTACGACTATCGAGGTGAACAAAAAATGTGTCAAGGTCCAGTATGATAAGTTTATTTGTCCTCGGTTGTATGTTGAGGGTGACTTGGTCATCTTGTATGATCAAGCCAAAGAACCACTGGGGGCATGCAAGTTTAAACCCATGTGGCACAATCCTTATATCGTTCGATGTGTTCTAGAAAAAGGAGCCTATGAGTTAGAATATTATGAAGGGAATATGTTGGCTGAGCCCAGGAACGTGCTATACTTGAAAAGATATTATGCTTGATCCCTAAGCTTGGGAAAAAATATTTGTATACTAATGTAATTTAGTGTATATATATCATTTCCCTTTCTTTTCGTCTTCAACTTACTTATCGAGTTTTTCCTTGGTTGGCATATTTCAACAGAGTCTTCGGTCTACCTAGGATTCACATACAGAGCCAATCATCATACACAGAACTTGGCTTCTTCCGCTTGGGTGGTTTACTCACCCGAGGGTCTATTGGTGTCTTCAGGTGGCGTATACCTAGGGCCATCCACGAACAATGTGGTCAAATATAGCGTTGTTATAGAACTTTTGTGCGATGCTATCTCACATGGTATTCTCTCTTTAGAAGTTCACCTAGATTCACAGTTAGTAGTATGTCAGTTGAACAAAAGTTACCAAGTGCATGATCCTACTTTACTCCGACGATTCCTACAGGTACATTTTTTAGAATGACAGTTTGATTTTATTACATATTATCACATTCCTAGGAGTTCTAATCATGTATCCAATGCTTATGCTGATTACATTTTAGATTGGAATTTGTCACATAACTGAAGGAAAGAAAACCACATCATAAATGTACACATTGTAAGATATAAGTAAAGTTGAAGATCCATTTTTATATATTTAAAACAAAATAAGGTGTTTATAGTACAAAATTGGGGCTAATACCCTCAATACACATATAAAATCGATACTACAATATCCACTACATCTACGCCTGTGGCACCAGATGTGTGTCATGTTAACAAACTGCGACATTTGTGAGATGTTGAAAGAGTCATACCCAAGCTCTAGGTACACCAACCACCTGTCACTGCATGGCTTCAGGTAGATCCTTTACCTGAACCATGGGAATCCTTTGAGTAAAACGAAACAGGTTGCCCTACACATTTTGTAGGACTCTCTTGGATTCTTCTCCCACTGCCTCATATCCCCGATTCCTCCATTGATGTCGAGGAAACCCTTCTGACCATTGTGGAACCACATTTGCATTACACAAGTGTCTCGTTAATACTTAAGCACCATCCAAAACATTTTTGTTCTATTATACAAAAATACAAAAAAATGAAATATTTAAAAACATTTGACATACCTATGTCACCGTAGGCAGACCCTGGTGGAAGTGGCATGTCTGGATCTCCTCGAAAGTCTATCCTTGCATAGGGATAGTCATCTAGGGCAATGACATGTCACTGCCAACAGTAGAATAAATCCTCATTGTAGGGTGTGGGCACCCTACCTCCCCCTTTCCGCCTCATTACCTCGGTCCACCGTGGCATGGCTATATCACTAGGTCCTCTTAGAAGAATCTCGACTCTAGGTTCCAGACCTGAAACCCACTAAAAAAAACACTGCATAGGATAGAGGTGAACCCAAAATTCCTCTTACTCCCCTGTTTTCACTCTGTCAACTAGATCTTCATATTTTCCAGTAGTGAGGTACACTAGTCATATACTATGGGTCTCATACACTGCACTACATAGAACACGAGTGACCTCAATGCCTGGTGCAACGAAGTCGAACCTGTGATCCTGGTCAATACAAGAACACTAATATTCATGATGAGATTGTTTATCACCCGGATAGGGAGTTGACTCCCTACCTAGGAATCCTTCTACACAGTGGGCATCGATGTATTCCTCTATTTTCATTCCGCTCCCTGCTCCCCATGATTTGAGGTTTACAACCTCTCCCTGATGTGATAGACCAGTCAAAAAGTAGATATCTTCTACTTCAATCCTCAATGATTTTCCATCGAGGATGAAACTTTCACTATCAGGGTCCCAGTAACCCATAAGCATCTCAAGCAACCTCACTAGGGCCCTCATTCCTTTGAGTGCCCAAAATTTATATAAGCCACATCTCTTTAAGGACATTTGAGCCCCTAGATATTGATCCACAATAGCATTGACCTCCTCATTCTCTGTCTCTCTCTCTCCATTCAAGAACCATCCTACCAAAGGAAAGCCCAAATTTGAGTTAGCATCCTTAAAATTCATTGATTGCATGCCTATACACGAGTTACCTTACTTACAATTTTGTATAGGGCTGGCTATATGCACCCTACAGTTTTCACAGACGTGTATATCTCATCGTATACACTACATGATAGAAGAGAGCCCGCGTACACTGATTTTCACATTTTACACCCTCAATTACTAAAATTTTGGAACCTAATTCAAAAATTTAATCCATTGGAAATGAAGAGGAAGAGAAGAAGATTTACCTGGTCTAGACGATTTCTGATTTCGTTGCCTGATGCTCCCACAATCGTCGTTTGAATCTCGAAGGTATTTTGGTCCAATTTGCACTGTTTGGGTAAAAAATCAAAATGGTATAGTAAGTTTTTGTTTTGTTACTATTTATAAACAATTTTTACCCACTTTCTATAGTTTTGAGCCATTTATTTTCACCTAATGGACTAATACAAGGGTGGATTGTGTTGGATTTTGTAGTTTTCACCAGGGATTCTTGCGTATTTCAACATTATGTTGACCAATCATCACCACATGTAGGTATTTTCACTATCCAACATATAGGATAGGTACCATTCCATCATGCATTTTCTCATTATCCTATAACTGTCGCTTTTTATGGCTCAGGTATGAACCCATTTGTTGCGACATCGAAGCTTCCATCTACTATAAGTAGTGTCATTATCAAGTGGTAGAGACTTACCAAACATGGGTGCCCTAGTTAGAACCTCTATTGCATTTGGTGCCCATGCCAAGATTTTTTCCTTAGGACCAGGAGTCCCTTATAGCTAATACATGACTTATGCTGAGCCTCATTTCTCACTCATAAACATCTAGCCTTATACCCCGAGGACTCCCAAACGAGTTTAATTTAAGCTCTTTTCCAACTCATATTTAAAAAATGAAAAGATTGCCGACTGATTTGTCCTTTTCAAATTCTTTTAATTGGACTTGAAAGGTCGTGAGTCTTAGTTAATCTCTTTTCCGACCCATTTTAAAAAAGAGAAAGGATTGCCGAGTGAACTTGTCTATTTCACACTTGTAAATTGCATTTGAAAAGACATCTATTTGGCACAAGTCTATCCCTTTTTCACACCAACTAGACTAAAAGACATAAAAGGAATTTTTTTAGCGTTAAGTTGTGATTGCATCTCATGCCCTTGATTGTAGTATTAGGCCTTTAGCTGGTTCACGCTTTGTGTTATAAACCGTTTGCCTCAACAATTTTTGCATCCTCAACCAAGCAGAGCCTTGTTTTTATTATTTGCAATTTGACACCCTATACCTAGGAGGGAACATTCCCTTGAGTGTCCATCTCCCACATGCATATCCTTGCATTGAGCATAGGTATGTTCCACTGCTGGAACTAGTTTTTCTTACTTGTGACACTCGTTTCCTCCTCTATATCATAGCATTCATTTATCTATGCAAAAACAAAAAAATACTGGTGGGAAGGGAGTATTATCTTATATTGGCAACAATTGTGTCACCTTTGAACATAGAAAAAAGATATTGAGTTCATTCATCATCATAATTTTCGGTTTGGCATGGCCTTAGGAAGCTGAGATCCTTACAGAGTCTTCTCTACCGACTGTTTACTCTTCCAGTCCCTATGTAAAATATCATTGATGCCTCCTGCATCTCATGGTTTCATCATTGAGTCTATGCTGTCAGAGTCTTCCATATGTCTCATGCTCTTGTTCAAAGGAAGTCTATCAACCTGCGTCAGCCACACCTCAGAACTCTTGGCTTTGCATGTTTTCCATACCCTCAGTTTGTCTCAGAGTCACATGATATTGTAGTCCTATCATGCACGTTGGCCCTACTTTCATCATTGGTAGGTAACCTTGAACCCAACCTTCAAGATTTCATGATTGGTCGTTGACTGGGTGGCTTCCCTTATGTTCGACAAAAAAGACATCTATTCACACATTGGGATTCATGTAGTGTCTTGGATGCCATTACCCTTATTGGTGGTTTTCTCTCCTTTGTTAGTAGTTTTCATCATTGGATGTTATTCAGAGGGTATTTTTTGTGTACCGCTTGCACTTGACACACACGAAAGACACACATGGTCATTGATTCGTGAACATGTTCTTCGTCCGATTTCCACCAAATCATGAAGCTCCTACTTTGTACCTCTTGCTAACTGATGAGAGATGCCTTAATTCTCTCCTTTCAGCAGGTGTCCTTCCATCGACTTCAGCTCATATATTCTGAAAGCGGGACCTAGAGTCTTATGAGTACCTTGAGGCTTGCAGTCATTAGTGGCAGGTTCTCTCGCCATCGCCAGTTGAGAATACATCAATGTCTCATGATCTATGGATTCTTCAGGTGTTCAACACCAGCTCGTTTATTTCACACCTGTAAGAATGTACTCGGTGCCTTGATACCTACTTTCATTATTGGTAGGCTGTCTCACATTTGTTAATGGTATACCTCAATGACTGGTAATCAAACTATGTCTCATTATGTTCAACCTCAACTCCTTTATTCACATAATGTAGACTTGCACCCTTTGCAGATTGTGTAGAAGACTTGAAGACATCACTATGTGGCCGCAACTTTCCTGAGCTTTTGCTTCCTTTTCATTGGACCAATACCTATATGACTTCAGTGATCATGGGAGATCAGATTGTACTCCATTGTATACAAATATATTCAGATTGGTTTTGAGACTAGTTTTACTGGGCCTTGTTCGTGACTATGAAATATTTTGGCATATAACTGCATTTGTATTTGCCTATTCATGGCCATGAACACTTGTTTGGTATATTTTCACATGGATATGCAGTGTAATTCTATTGGAAACAATATATGCAAAGTCAGTGCAGAATGTAATGAGCAACTAGTTCATCCAACTGGTTCCCCATCACTCCACTTCTGGTTTGTTTATAATGTATTTCGGCCATCGAAGATACTCCTCCGACCTCACACATTAAGGGGAATATTTTATAGAAATATTTTCCTCACCCTATGCAGTCTTGCACCAAAGGCCTTTTTCCATTCCCCCATGTAGACTTATCATCCTTGTTTGATAAATCCAGAGCTAAAAATACAAATATTTCCACATGTATGCACCTTTCCTACTATACAACATGCATATACACAGGCTGCTCCACTACATCCCATGTACATCGGGATTTGTGCCAAAAAATGAAAATCAAATGTTAGGTTTCCATGTCACAATAGGAGATGTATGATCCTTGGCCTTCCATATACTAGAAACATTCCGACTCGGCCCTTTAGTTCCATTTGAAGGCTATAAATGGGCGAATTCTGAGCTATGGAAAAGAGGAGAAATAATTCAACTTTGAGAGAAAATTTACTTTGGAGAAATTATTTCTTCATATTGAGTCTGCATCCCTTTCTCCTTTAAGTCTGAACACAGTGTTCATCCCCCAAGCTCTTCCCTTATTGATTGAGAACCTCATTGTCTCTCTTCTATGAGCTTGCCTTTGGCGGAGGATTGAAGTAGTGGAGGCCTAGCTGGAAGGAACTTAGTTTCTCGGTTCCGAACGTTGTCGACACAAAAGTCTGTAATATTTTCATTTCTACTGATCATTTATTAATAGAAATACTCCTTTCCCATCCAATTGATATCTTACAAATATATGAGTTATTATTCATGGGTGTATTTGTTATGCATATTAATGGATTATGCTATCTAATATGCTAACCTTTTATATTATCAACATATGCTTGCTTTGCTTGTTTGTTGAGAACTAGTTGCATGTATAAAGATTTGGGTCAAAGTGCTCAATGGTGGACTTCATCGAACAACTGGACGAGGTAGGCCTCTTTCTTATCTCGCTTGCATATTGGTTTATATAGCATGTATTTTGGATAGATTTGATTTCTACAGTCATATCCGTTTGTTGTGGTTTACCCTAGCCATAGAGAGTTTTTCCCTCATAACAACTCTAAGGAAATGCCTAGATTCATGCGAAATAACAGTAAAAATACACAAACAACTCACACACAAAAACCCATTAAATTAAAAACTTAACGAATAACACAACAAGTAATTTAACACCCAATTGATACTTATCTTTGAAAAAATACCACCAACTATGTGCAAACCTTCCACGATCCTATGATCCTTAGACCACACTGCTCAGAACTCTCAGCAGTGGGTCACCCTCGAGATGGGACTAAAATTCACCTGAGTAAAGGGATTCCTAACCAGGCTTATGTATCTCAGACAACAGGAACAATTCCGTCAGGTGCTAACTCGAACTAAAAACCCACAACCTCTCATTCCCCACATGCCTATCCCACCCGAGGAAGTGTTCCCCTTATCTTCTCAGTAGTCCTTCGACTACCCCACTTCCTGTTAAGAACCAAACATCAATATAGCATACAAAAACCTCTAGAAAAGTACTCAACGCCTTGAAAAAGAGATAATATCAGATAATAAGCCTCTTCGAGGGGG
>ML781059.1:421588-436271 GCA_009831015.1 Picea engelmannii
TTTCACTTTTGTGTTGCAGCATCTGTGTTCGCTTCCAACAGTCGTGTTTCAACATTCGTGTTGCAGCAGTCGTGTTTCAGCATTCGTGTTGCAGCAGTCGTGTTTCAGCATCTGTGTTCGCATTGATGTTGCAACCTCTGTGTCCGTATAAACACTCTTGATCATCTGCGTCATTCTTCTGTTATAGCCATCAATGACAACCTTAACCATCTGCGTTAGCTTCTGTGTTCCAACGCTGTTTCAGCACTGTTTTTCAGCGTCTGTGTTTGCATTTGTGTTGCAGCATGTTTCAGCATCTGTTCTTCATAAACAATCGATTGCCATCAATGACAACCTTGATCATCTGCGCCTTGATCATCTGCGTCATCTCTGTTGTAGCCATATTTCCAACAATCTTTAGGTTTCTCTTCCATATGAGGTACAAATATTTGACACCCTTTTCTGTAACTTTTCTTCAGCTGGAATGATGAAATTTCTTTGATAGTTACTGCCTTGGGAATTCCTTGTAATTTCCTTAGGTTTTCTTCCCCATCCCAACAAGTAAATTCATTATTATAACAATCTAGAATAGCATGGTGTTGGTCGAACCAATCCATACCAATTAGACATTTATAGGAACCCAAAGGAAATATGTTCAAATCTTTCTTGGTGCTCAGTCCATTCATGCCTATTGGACATGACTTAACCATCTCCTTAATTTTTCTTTTGGCTCTGGTAGTCAGCTGCATCAACCACGATTTTCCATGCTTGATTCTTGGAAAATGCAATCTTTCCACCATCTCAGGATCTATATAATTATGACTAACTCCTGAATGAATTAAAATAGAAATGGTTTGGTTGTTGATCATACCTTCCACTTCAATCATACATGGCTGAAACTAAACTTTCTTTTTGTGTAGGGCTGCATAGATCCTAGGTAGATTTCTACCCATGTCCTCCATTGTTTCATCTTGTTGTACAATGTGAACAGTCCTCACTTTTTCAACTCTGTGAGAACAATATTTTTACATATGATCTCCCTTACAACCCAAACATTGAATAGGTGGTTGCCTTGGTGTTTTCCCTCTCGTCTCAATCATTCTAGGTTATCTAGAAGATGGTTGTCCCTTAGTATTTTTTATGAAGAAAGGTGGCTTAGTCCCCTTCTTCCTCTGTTCCATATTGCATTTCCTCTTGTCTTCCCAAGATTTTTGGAAATAAGGCATTCTTTTATGTTTATCATAAATGGATTTAGCTCGCCTTATGGTCTCTTACAATGTTTTGGGATCATCATATTGTATATTGTCACTAATGAATGACGAAAATCCACTCAAATACCTCTGAATTTTAACCATCTCATCCTTGATGAAAGAAACATACTTTAATAGTTATAAAAACCTTGTTTCATATTCATCTATGGTCATACTCCCAAGCTTGAGTTCAAATAAATCCTTCATTTATTTGTCATAGTATCTCTTAGTCAAGTATTTCTTTTGAAAATACTTCTTGAATTCCTTCCAAGTAACATTTTTCTCTTTAATGTGTTTCACCTGCAAAACTTGGTCGCATCACATGGATGCCTTTCCATTGAGCTGATAGATAGAAATTCTTCCTTCTACGCATGAAGAGTAATTATGTCATTGAAAATAATTTCTCATTTCTAGTAGCCATGTCTCTGCATCTTCATCCTTCTTGTGCTCACCATCAAATGTAGGAGGTTTGATTTTTTTCATTTCTCCTTGTAACTCATCCACCCTGGATCTCCTCTTATGCTTCCTGACAGGGTATGGACTTGAGATACTATGTTCTCTCCTAGTGGAATACCTTGGGGTGTGATGGTTATGTTTTCCAACACTTCTTGTTCTTCCTCTATCATCATGAGAACCGTGACTTCCTGATTTTCTTGAGTCATTCTCCCGATCCACCTTATTTTTTGTTTTGTCCAATATCTGCATTATATTTATGTTGAATTCCTCTTGATGCTCGTTGGATTTAATAATACTTTCATTATCATCTTTATAACTTTGGACATCCTTTTGCAATTTTTTAATGGTCTCTACCAAGTTCATGCTTTCTTCCTTTCCTTCTCCATGTCCATTTGATTTTGTACCTTCATTTCCCATATTGACATCCATCCATCTGATCTCATCTTCCTAATTATAATCCCACTGTGTATTTTCCATGATTTATCACTCTACACTAATCCTATTATGATCTAATTGTTGTTAACTCTACAAAATTTGCAGCCAACATAGCTTGTTATGCTAATTGATTTATCAATTGCATGAAATTATGAACAATTATGGTTCAATAGTGTATTTGAACTCTTTCTTTTGATTTCTTGAGAATTTTACTGTCCAGATCAATTTTCCAGGTGAATATTTATATTCTATAGTCCAATACCTTTCCAACACATGCTTCCATGCTCAATTCTGAGTCTTGAGCAAAAAGTTATGGTTGTTTGAAAAATTGTCCTTTCTATGAGGGAAATACTTGTACCAGTGATCTTCTTCAGAAGAAAAATTAGCTATTAGACCCATGATGAATCCTGACTTAAGGTTCACAGGCTCATGTAATTTACCTTAAATGCAAGTCCATACAAATCAGAAACCCGCGGGCTCTGTCTCTAATCCCCCCCTTTTTTCTGTCTTAAAAATTAATTTTTGTGCACTAGCCCCTTTACTTCGGTCCAAAACTGATGTGACCACAAGATAGAACCAGACACTTACCTAAATAGTACTTATCTGGAGCTTCATAACTTTAGGCTTCATAGGTTTCTCCCTCAACACACTTTAATTCCATCGAATGTTGAATTTGTGAACTCTCGAATGAGCAGTTCTCAAGAGCTTTAGGGCTCTGTGGTTCGAAACTCTGAGCCACAAGGTTTTGAAAACACAACACAACACTCCCTATGAATGCCGAAGTATAAAATCCCCTGAACGACCACTTCTCTGTAGATTCGTTACTCCAGTGCTTCAGAGCTTCGAGCTTCAGAAGATTTCTTAACTCCACACTACAATTCACCCAAGCGCCGAATTGGATAACTCTCGAATGGAAACTTCTTCTGAGCTTCAGGGTTTCGATGCTTCGAAACTTTGAGATTCAAAGGTTTTTCAAATACAACACAACACTCCCTCCAAACGCCAAAGTGGTGAACCCCAAAGGGTTCAATAATCAATGGTCCCTGCTCCTTGCAGAGATCTATAGTCAATAGGAGCTCTAGGACTTCAAATTCAGAACTTCCTATGACTCCAATGCACAATACCTACAAACCTCCAAAAAATGAATTTGAGATCGGTGACTCTCACTCCAGAACTCCAAGCTTCAGGAGTTTTGAAAATCAAATGCATGATGCCTCCCGAATTGTCGAGCGTCAAACTGGCAAAGTGTTGAGATCTATAGTTCATGTATCCCCATCAACAGATGGCATGGATTGAATCCGATATTCGGGGCTTAAGGAATTTTCATGCCATAACACCTTTTATCCATAATCCTCCGTATTGTGAAATGCTGGTTCAAAATCTGTTGACACATGTCTCTGACAACCAATGGTTTATATTTACTCTGGAGTTTGAGACTTCGGGAGATATTCCTCCTGGAAACACAAGGACTCGTTTCTCCCAGAGTGCGAAACCACCAAACTGTCATGATATCTACATCTCACACTTGCCTACACGTAGATCCAACGATTGGTATCTGATCTTCTCCACATCGCTTCTACTCCTAGTCTGGGCTTGATCCGATGACCCAAATCTATCCTTGGCCAATCCAACGGTCAAACATTCCTCCCAGTGATCTATGACATAGATTCACTACGGGACTTCAGAGCTTCGGGAGTTTCACCTCTTTTTCAAAAAAAGACTTAAAACAACTAGAGTGGAGAAGTCCAAAGAACTTGGGGGTTTAATGTCTGTGCTTCTTACTCTGATACGACGACCTTCACTTTTTTCACTCAGATCCAACGAACGAAATCTGATCATTTCTGTAGTGTGCTCTCCTCTCATCTGGTTTTGATCCAATGACCTAGATCTAATCTAGCGGCCCAATTCAATGAATGTTGTGGTTTTTTGAACCGCTACACCTCATGATCTTTCGAACAAAGTCAAGGTGTGATCTCAACGCCCTCCTGGAACTCATGTATGCACTGCAACTCAAAATTTGGCCATTTCAAAAATTATTCTCTGTGAAATTTCTTTTCAATTTCAATTTACTCAACCCATCAAGGTTCAGTGTTGCAAACTGGAGCTTTGATACCATATTGTAACATACCCAGCCACCTAGGCTGGATCATGCCACTTAAAAATTTCATTCTCTGATACCATAATGTGACATCGCCTGACCACTCACATCAAGTCACATCACTCAAACTTCTTTAGCCAGCAACACTGAAACCATATTGTAGCACACCCGACCACCTTCTAGGCTATGCTATGGAAAAAATTCAGGTTGTATATGAGTTTTAAACATATATAAACACTGTGAGAAAATGCCCAGATTCATGTGGAATAACAGTAAAAATACAAAAACAACTCACACAAGAAAAACCCATGAAATTAAACACTTAAAGAATAATACAACAAGTAATTTAACACAAAATTGATACTTATCTTCTATAAAATACCACCAACTCAGTGCAAACCTTCCACGATCCTCCCATCCTTAGACCACTCTACGCAGAACTCTCAACAGTGGGTCACCCCGAGCTGGGACTAAACTCCACCTGGGTAAAGGGATTCCTAGCCAATTTGATGTATCTCAGACAACAAGAACAAATGTATTAAGTGCCAACTCAAAATTTCATCCCATGTTCTCTCATTCCCCACATGCCTGTCCCACCCTAGAAAGTGTGCCCCTTATCTGCTCAAAAATCCTTCGACTACCCCACTTCCCTTCCAGGGCTTCAACAATAAACTGAACAAGAAGTATCAGATAATTATAGCTGCAGTTGGGCACCCTCAAGAAATCGATTCCCAACAATTATCTTACCTGGAGAGATTTTATCACGGGCTTGACAACCCACCTCTTTAGTCTCCGATGGGCCTGATAACCCACTTCTTCAATCCATCTCTTAAGTTAACCAGGTACATAAACATGTGATGGTAGCAAAAATCCTCGGGTAAGGAACAGGTGATGGAAACAACGACCTTCATGTAAGGTACAACTGCGTTGCTCATAATAGGAAGGGTACGGGGTATAGTTGAAGGAGTGTGTGCAAGATGGAGATGTCATAATGATGGAGAGAATGGATGAATGAATGGCAAATGCACTAAGTCTAAACTCTTTGTATGCATGTACCTAGTTGGACACTTATAATGTTAAGAGCTACTTTGGCCCTCTCGTCCCCACCCTTAGAACTTATGATAAAATAATTATCCACACCTTAGTATTTAGGAATAATATTATAATATTCCTTTGGAATTAATCCCTCTAGCTTATCCCCCTTCCTAGTGGATTTTAGTCCCCCATACTCTTTTATCGTGGTCGGTCTACACGCAGTGATGTATTTTATTAATGATATGAGTGTTTACATATACAAAAATAGGCTCAATGGCCTTTAGCATCTAGGATCTATGGCCTAATAATCACACTAACCTTCTGGCCTATAATAACCTGGATCACTAACCTATAAAACATATTTAAATTTGCAACTGGGGCTTGGTCTTGGGGCATTACACTTTCGTCTTTGATGACTTTCCTAAGCATTAATGGAGGAGGGGCCTCCACATAACTCACCAGGCTTGCCACTCTACCATCATGGCATGCCACCATGGACCTACCACCTAGCAGCCCATGTCTCTACTACCACTTCACCTGAGACATGGATCCACTTCATCGCACCCGCGATGCTAACATGTCCTCTGAAACTTATGCTTACTCAACCACTAACCTGGCACAACTGACATCTTTTGTTGATGAACCCTCCAAATCAACCTACTGGTGTGGCATGTTAACGTGGCATCATGTTTCAGTAAAATTTTATATCCAACATCTGACCCATTCGACAACAAGTCATCTTGAGTAGCAATGGATGCCCAAACACCTTGATACTAGTGTTCCACATCCAACATTCGTCTCTTCCACAAAATGTTCACCTTCAAGGATCAAAAAATATTCAGATGCCCAAATGTCTATGCCCTGTAGATGGAATCCACCCATATATAATTCTCCAACACTTTGGATATCTTCCCATCTATATCCCTCCAATTTTGAGGATATTCGCCCATACGTCTCTCTCCAAGATCCCATATATCTTCCCATATGGGTTCCTACAAGCTCTTGGATATCTTCCATCCACTGTCACCTGACCCCAATAGATCCAATGGCCGTCGCCTATGGATATTTTGTATGAAGACTCTGGTTCAAGGAGGGATCAACTCTAGTGTCACTGCATCTAAGATCCGAGACATTGTTAAATGCCCCTATGCTTGATCGTCTAGATGCCCAAATATTTGGATGGTGATGGTTCCACTTATACGGTCAAGGTTATACTTCCACACTCAAAATTCAAGGCATCTAACATCCGACCCTATGCAAAATAAATAAACACAAGGACATCTAGATTCTGATATCTCCAGATGGTTATGGTTCCAATGTGGTCAAGGTTCCACTTCCACACTCAAAATGCAGGGCATATAACATCCATCCCTATGGAAAAGAAAAAAATGCAAGGACCTCCAAATGCTCATATCTTTGAATGGTGATGGTTACACTATGGTCATGGTTCCACTTCCACACTCAAAACACAAGGTATCTGAAATATGACCCTCTATAAAAACAACAAATGCAAGGACCTCCAAATGCCTGGATTCCCAGATCCCTCACTACCACATCATCTACCACCACAACCCACCACCATGGCTCTGCCACTGGGAAAAACTACCATTTTGATTCCATGTTATCCATCAAGTCCCCCTCCACATGTATCATTGTAATGTCCCCAAGCCCATCTGAGTGACATTACGATGCGAAATACTCTTAAAAAATGAAATTTCTGCTAACTAAATTAATTCATTTACAATTAACTCATTTCCGGTAGCTTTCAACTACAATTTAAAACAGATTTATCTACTATGTAAAACCAAAAAATAGATGCATCTACCACATGCTAATAATCAACATGAAATGCAGCTAAGAAACTCATTACAACAACATATAAATCACTTCCAAATACACATAGTTGGTGCACAAAAATTAAACAAATAATTTAACATAACAACAAGATAAAACACTTATCTTTTCACAATAGTTGTGCAACTAGTTTCTTGGGAAGGACGATCCACCCAACCATAGACTGAATGTTCCAAATATCAATATCCAGTCACCTCTGAGCTGAGGCTAGAAATCCACAAAAGAGGGTGGTCTCTCACATTCCACTCACAACTCATAAAACTCTCAACCCAACTGATATTTTCCTACAACTACCCTGATTTTCCACCATCTATATTTCTGTTAAACTGTCCAACCCAAGGAATGTACCCCTTCATTGATATCAGCCCCTCATGTGTCCCATTCATTTATCAGGGTCTCTCTAGCACATGAAGCTAGGAATATCTCAGCTAGGAACTCAAGGGGAAACTGTTGCTAGGAAAAATGTCAACAAACCAACAACAAACACTTGTTGTTTCAATGCAACTCACCCATGAGTTCACTCTTCAGGCCTGAAAACATGGCTCTTCATTTTTCCATCTCCAATTCACTCAAATTACATTCCATCTTTCTCTAGAATTATCCCTCCATGGATGCATAAGATTCAAGATCTATTTTCCTTCTTCTCTGCTTGCCTCCCATGCAAAAAATTTACCAACTCCAAACTGCTCCCCCACCCATACGAATTTCCTCTCCTTGGATTTCCTTTCTTGACTCCCACTCTTCCCCCAAGATAATTTCACTCAACCCCCATGTGCCCAATAAATTTGGGATGTGACTACTCACACCCACCCTCTTACATGTATTCAATGATTGGCTTTGGGAACACTCAATCAAGAATGGGAATGTTCATATTCAATTAACGAATTTAGGAAACTGGGTTAAATTAATATACATGGGTAATTTCCCCCTTGAAACCATCTTGGACATTATCCTATACACTCCCCTCTCTTGTGTATTAATTCATCCCCCATCTCTTGTCCATGTCCCCTTAGTAGCTGGCATCAAATTTTATTATTAAAACACTGCAATACAATTCACATATTACATCGCTTTTGGCCATAGCCACACACTATATCTACATAAGCATTAATTAAACTGGGGATCATAATGGGGATGTTACAATCCCCCTCCCCTACAATTGTGCACCATCATCGATGTGCTCTATGTTCACACACACACACACACACACACACACGCACACAAATTTACATCACAATACAAAATAAAATTCTGCAATTTTACAACTCCAACAACAACTCCAACCAAAATCTCATTTTCCTCTCAACTCGCCGAATCAAGGAAGGCACCATTCGTTTATTAGAGATAACCCAAAGGATGTACCATATGTTTATCAAGGCTAACCTGAGGAATGAGCCATTCTTTTATCAAGGTCCCTTATGCGGTTGGACGAGAATCTGAGACGTGGTTCCAAAACTCTAGCTACTCAAAACAGAGTCTTGCATTCTATCTTCTTCAAAACTGTAAACAATTTGCGGGTATTATGCCCACATGTTTTCTTCATGCTATCATGTAGCATCTTCAGGACCATAACAAGTCCATTGAACCTTTACCAACCCTATGGATTTGTTCTTGAGCACTTTGAATTTCTGGTCCAGGATGCATACTGGTTCTCAAAAATCCCCTTCGTGCTGCACTTGGATCACATTCGAATCAATTACGTGGTTAGGATCAGGCACATATTTATTTAACAATGACACATGAAATACATTATGCACCCTCATGGATGCAAGAAAAGACAACATGTATGAAACTAGCCCTATCTTTTCTAATACATCAAAAGGCCCACAATATCTTGCTGCCAACTTCATCCATCTTTCTAATCTTAGTGAACTTCTCTTTGCCTTGAATTTCAAAAACACATGTTCTCCCACTTTAAAATTTATAAAAAAATTGTTTCTGTCTACATAACTTTTTTTCTTATCCCGGGCAGCCTTAAAATTCTGCTTTATCTTTTGCATATGATCTTCCATTTCCTTTAACAATTCTAGCCCAACAACTGCTCTGTCTATTGGATTACCCCAACTCACTGGTGTGTTACATTTTCTTCCATACAATTCCTCAAATGGACTCATTTTCAATGAGTATTGATACCCATTGTTGTAGGAAAATTCAACAAAATGAATATAATCTTCTCACTTTGATGGTTTATCCATCACATACATTCTAAGCATGTCCTCAATTATCTTATTAGTCCTTTCTGTTTTCCCACCTGAATTTGGATGATATGTTGTACTAATATTTAAATTTGTCCCAAAGCCATTGAACAAACCCTTCCAAAAATAGGAAGTAAACTTTGGATCTCAGTCTGAAACTATTTCCTTAGGAACTCCATGTATCCTAGCAACTTCTCTCATATAAATTTCTGCAATATTTGTTGCCTTGTGTGTAGTCTTTTCTGGAATGAAATGTGCTACTTTAGTCAATTTATCCACCACCACCATGATGGAATCATGTTGCCCCATTATTCTGAGAAGCTTAGTAATAAAATCAACTGTAACTACTTCCCACTTCCATTTTGGAATGGGCAATGGTTGTAGCGAATCTGTTGGGTTTCTATGTTCCATCTTTACTTTTTGGCATTCTAGACATTAGACTATGCAATTAGCCACTTCTTTCTTCATTCATGGCCAAAAATATTGGCTTCTTACTGCTGCAATTGTTTTCTAATATCCTACGTGCCCTGCATATGGCACGTTATGCATCTCCTTCAACACTTCATTTTTCATCTCCCTAGAATTCGACACATAGACCTTAGCTTTGTACATAATAATTCCATTTGATTTCAGCTCATAATAATTTAATTGCTATTGAAAATTACCTTGCTATAATGTCTCTTTTATTTTTAAATAATTCTGATCTGAATTTGGTACCACAACAATTTTTTCTTTCAAATATGTCTTATACATGATAATGGATTCCATATTCATTTCATGAGCTCTCCTACTGAGTGCAATGACCACTTGATTTTCCTTGCCTTTTATGTGCTTAATTTCAAATTCATATTCACTCAGAAATTCCAACCATCTAGTTTTCCTAGCATTTAGTGTTGGCTGTCCAAACAAATGATTCAGACCACAATGGTATGTCCTTAGCTCGAATTTCTTACCCATAAGGTAATGTCTTCACATTTTCAATGCATGTACAATCATTGCTAACTCCAAGTCATGTGTAGCGTAATTCCTCTCATGCTCTTTTAATTTTCTGGACTCATAGCATACCACATGATCCCTTTGACTAAGAACTCCACCGAGTCCTTCCTTGCATGCATCGGTGCACACGACAAAATATTCATTTGGATTTGCAATATTCAATATTGGTGCACATGTCAATATTCCCTTCAAGTGTTGAAAACTCTCTTCACACTTGGAAGTCCATTCAAAATTCTCTCACTTCTTTTTTAAAGAAGTGATTGTACTTGCAATCTTTGAGAACCCTTTTATGAATCATTAGTAATAACCGGAAAGACCCATGAATGATATGAACTATGTCACATTCTTTGGCACTGGCCATCCTCTAATGGCCTCTATCTTCTCAAGATCAACTTATATCCCTGTTGTTGATATTATATGCCCCAAGTAAAGAATCTTCTTTTGATAAAAGATGTACTTACTTAGCTTAGCATATAATCCGTGATCTCTTAAAACTTGCAACACCATTCTTAAATGTTTCTCACGTTCCTCTTTTGATTTAGAATAGACAATTATATCATCTAAGAACATAATCACAAGCTTGTCCAGATATTCCCTGAACAATCCATTCATCAGACACATAAAAACTATTGGGGTATTTGATCCCTAATGGTACGAACGTTAATTCACAATGCCCGTATCTTATTCTGAATGTTGTCTTGTTGATGCATTTTTCCTTTATACTTACTTGATGATAGTCTGATCTCAAATCAATCATTGAAAATATTCTTGCACCTTTCAGATGATCAAACAAATCATAAATTTTGGTCAAGGGATACTTATTCGTTATGGTAACCTTATTAATTTTCTTAAAATCAATACACATCCTTAAGGTTCCATCCTTCTTCTTCACAAAAAGAACCGAGGCTCCCCAACGTGACACACTTGGGCGTATCTACCCCTTTTTCAACAACTCTTCAAGCTGCATCTGTAACTCTTTCAATTATGGTGTACCCATTATGTATGGTCTCTTAGATATTGGGGCAGCTCCTGGAACTAAATAAATAGAGAAATCACTGTCTCTCTTGGGTGTCAATCCTGGAATTTCTCCAAAAACGTCTTCAAAATCCCTCAAGACTGGATGGTCTTCAATGCTTTCCACTTTATCTTTGGATGCCTCCTCTATATGGGATACAAACATTTTTCATCCCTTCCCGAAGCTCTTCTTCAACTGCATAGCTGGAATCTCTATAACAACTACAACTCTTGGAATTCCTTGAATCTTTCCTTTCTTTCCTTCCTCATCAAGACATGTGATTGTCTTGTTGTAACAGTCTAGGAAAACATGATGTTTCTCCAACAAATCCATGCCAATTAGACAATCATATGAACCCAATGGTATGACGTTTACATCTGCCTTCGTGTTGAGTCCATTCATGTATATTTGACAATATCTAACCAACTCATTGATCTTCCTCTTAGCCCCCATGGCTAACTGAGCTAACCAATATTTCTTATGCTTACTTCTTTAGAAGTGAAATATTTCAACAGTGTTAGCATTTGTGTAACTATAGCTCTAAGCTAGCTCCAGAATCAATTAAAATTGCTATGGGTTGGTTATGAATTTTACCTTCCACTTCGATCATGGGGGATTGATATTTTTCCTTCTTGTTGTCCAAGGATGCATAAATCCTTGGCATGCTTCCTCTCATTTCTTTCACTATTTCAGCCTCTTGAATGTTGTGTACAATCCTCACTATTTCTCCTTTATGAGGGCAATTCCTATCTAAATGATTCCCCTCGCATTCTGAACATTGAATAGGTGTCCACCTTGGCCTTTTCCCAAATGAATATGTGTTTTTTTTTATCATTTTGGGATACCTGGCCTTGCTAATTTTCTTGGAAGTTATTTCTGAAAAAGGGTAGCTTAATTTTTTTTTCCTTTGATCCTTTTTTCCTTTGATCCTTTTTCCCTTTGATCTTGTCATTCCAAGTATTTTGGAACACTAGCCTTCCTTTTATTTTCTCATAAAGGTTCCTTTCTTTCCTTATGGTTTCTTCCAAGGTCTCGGGGTTATCATATTGAATCTTGTCACTATAGAAGGAGGGTAACCCACTTAGAAACATTTGGATTTTAACCTTCTCATCGTTGATGAATTCAACATACTTCGACAATTCAAAGAACCACTTCTCATAGTCCTCCATTTTCATGGTTCCCAACTTGAGTTCAAATAACTCTTTCATCTTTCTCTCATAGTAATGCTCAGACACATATTTCTCTTGCAAATATCCTTTGAACTGCCTCCATGAGATCCTTTCCTCATCAAGGTTCTTGGATTGCTTAAGTTGATCCTGCCACATAGCTTCCTTTCCTTTCAAGTGGTAGGTGGAAATTATAGCTTCTACCCAGGATGGGTAATCATGCAACTGGAAATATTTCTTCATTTCCAACAACCAAGCCTCTGCTTCTTCTCCTTTCTTATGTTCATCATTCAAAGTAGGTGGATTGATTTTCTTGAGTTTACCTTGCAAGATGTCCGCATCATACCTTCTTATTTACCTCCAAACATGAGACACACTTGGGAAACTCCTTGGCCCTGAGCTTGCATGAGTTCTTCTAGTAGACTTCCTTGGAGAATGATGGTGCCTTCTCATGCTTCTTGAATTCATGTCATTTACATGATCATCCCTTTCTCTAGGGGATCTCGATGTTGATACTTGTCTAGAAATATCTTCTTACTTGGTTCTAGAATCCTTTTTGACTTTATTTTGAAACATATTTAAGATCTGAAGTATCTCTTCTTGAGCCTTCATAATCCTTTCATTATTAGCCCTGTTGCTCTGCACTTCCCTATGCATACTTCTCATAGTGACAAGCTCTTGTCTATCTCTTCTTCTATTTGACTTTGTCTCAGCATTCCCCATGCTGATATGTAAACCTATGAACTCTTCCTTATGGAAATAATATCCTTGAGCATCTTCCATAACTCCAGTCCTCATATAAGAACTAAAGTTTCTTTCTGTACCTCTAATCCTACAAGAAATATGCATGTAACAATTGTTGTTATAACAAACGTATTATAAAACATTTCATTAATTGGAATACATGTTATTTATTCATCAATTTCTAAAGGAAACATTACACCAATTCAAATTTTGATTTTCTTGCTGCATTACTCCTAGAAACAACTTTCCAACAATTGAAACCTTGTCCAAAATTGAGCAATGAATTGAAATTTATAGCCTTCCGAAGTTTTTTGGGGCATCTTTGGCGAATGGCCATCCCTGTCACCATGTGGAATCCACATAGCTTCAAATCTCTCACACCATCTTACATGACATGGTCATGACTTGGGTTTTCATCCCCTGGTGATGATGTGGTTGTTGGATGCAGGGAATATCTCCCAGTCTTTGTGAATATAGGGCCTTTGTGTTAAGAACCTGAATAGATCTACAAATATAATCACCACAAATACTGAATGTATCCACAAAGTAAGAAAGAAGAAACCACACTTTATTATTACCAAATCCTTGAGGTAGGGCAACACCATACAATGGATCCTATTATGGAAGGGATCCTCTCCTGTTCACTTGTCTCTTCGAGGGGGAATCCTCCTATTGAGCTACTGCTCCAAACACAATACTTCTCTTCATGTCTCATTACATTGCTTGAACCCCTTTATATAGTGCTACCATCACCTAAGAACATTCTAGAGGAGGAATCTTCTAGAAGTAGAACCTTCTAAGAAGTCCTCTTACATTTATTATATCTAATTACACATTTATTATATCTAACTACCATAGTGGGTCTTATTTAATAATATAATGGACCTAGTCCACATTACATTGAATGACCTCCACTATTATCACTATGGGCTCTCTGGCCCCTCCACTACCTCTCTAGCTACCTTACATTCCATCCCTCTTATGAAAGCGTTGTCCTCAACGCTTGATGTACAACCATATACCAGGGTCCCATGGATAATTATGGACCATAATGATGAAGAAGACTAAAGAACCAAGGTCCCATGTAGAAAGGAAATCCACCATGCTGAAGTAGTCCAACCACCATTGTAAGCCCGGGTCCCATGTCCAAGTGCTCATGTAAACTCCCCGTGGAAGATTTTGGAACCCAATAACCAACTCTGAATGATGCTTCAAAGACTGACACCTATCATGTGGATCCAAATAAGAAGATCCATGCACATAGTGGAAAAAGTTCGTAGAAGAATCTGAAAGGAATAATACCACTGTAGAATACGTAGACTGAACGCTGGTAACTAGCTCCTGATGTGAAACATTGATGTTCTCTACAGAAGGTGGAGTAGAGTCATCAAATAAAATATGGAAGTGGTTGTCATCCCAGAAATGACAACTATCCATATACCAATCATCACAATCTGCCT